>PVLD010011669.1:0-40010 GCA_004027595.1 Dinomys branickii
GAGCAGGCACCATGTGATCCTGACAACAACAGGCTGACTCAACAGGCTTCAGGACTCACCTTAAACTACTAATATGAGCACCAGGAGAGACTCCACACTGCTTGCATTTATGAAAAATGTACGAACCCATAGTGTCAAACTACATGAAAAGCAGCAGTCCTGGAACCTCAGAGGCAACAACATACTCTACACAGCAGAGCCAAGAAATTCTCCTCCAATTCTTTCTGAGAACTAATAACTAAACTTAATATACACCATGATCTACCACGGTGAGCCCAGGTAGAGGAGACCTCATGCCACTTGTGCCCAGCATCGTAAGTGCACCCAGTATCCAACAAGATTGACTGGTGGGATGAGGCGAAGACATGGAACTAGGGTGTAGACCCACCTCTCTAGCTGGGAGGAGTTAGTCTCCAAAGACACTAATGACCTATGAGGGGATACCAGGCACTTGGGCGGGGAGCTTGGTGGCCTGAGGGGTGAGGGACCTTCCTTCGGGTTGCATGAGAGCCCTGAGGACCTAGACTGAGCCTCCCACAGAGCGGCGTTGGGACAGCGTCTGGGAATCTGCAGGGGTGACCCTGCGGACTTGGATTGGCCGGGGAAAGCCCCCGCCCTGAGGGCATGTCTGGAGCTCCAACCGGCCCCTGGGGCATGCCAGGCACTCTGCCCCACCCCTGGAGCTCCACTCGGCCCCAGGGCGTGCCAGGAGATCCACCCCACCCCGGGATGTGCCAAGAGCTCCACTCGGCCCCTGAGGGGTGCCAGGTGCTTCACCTGGCCCCCAGGGTGTGCCAGGCACTCTGCTCTACCCTCAGAGCTCCACTTGGCCCCTGGGGTATGCCAGGCACTCTACCCAGCCCCCAGGGCATGCCAGGAGCTCCACTCAGCCCCTAGGGCATGCCAGGTGCTTTGCCCAGCCCCCGGGGTGTGCCAGGCACTCTGCCCCGACCCTGGGGCTCCACTCGGTCCCCAGGGTGTGCTGGGTGCTCTGCCCTGCCCCTGAGGCATGCCAGGCGCTCCGCCTCGCCCCTGAGGTATGCTGGGCACTCCGCCCTGTTCCCCCCCCCACTGGGCCCCTAGGGTGTGCCTGGAGCTCCACCCAGCCCCTGGGGCATGCCAGGTGCTTCGCCCAGCCCCCAGGGGGTGCCAGGCGCTCCACCCCACCCCCAGAGCTCCACTGGGCCCCCAGTGTGCCAGGCCTCCACCCCGCCCCTGGAGCTCCACTCGGCCCCCAGGGTGTGCCAGGCACTGCACCTGGCCACTGGGGTGTGCCAGGCGCTTTGCCTGGCCCCCAGGCAGGCCCTGAAGACTTGCCTGAGCCTATAGACACAGAAGCGCTGACAAAGTTTGGCAGTTCACTGTGTAACCCTGCCTACCTGACTGGACACTCGATGACTGTGAGGGATTGCCAAAGGGTGCTTCTCCACTTCCTGCCATAGTAATTTGTGTACACCTATGTAATATACAGCATATTTAGAAGCAGCCAAGTCTCTGCCCAAAGTAAGAGCATGAGGGAGTAAATAAACCAAAAGTACAGTTATTACCAGTGGGAAGACCACTGACAGGGTGGTAGAACAATGGTGGTGAAGTGGAGAAAATTGAATAATTGAACGAGCCATCATCTATATAACTGAGTGATAAAGACAAAGATAACATTATATAATACAACATCCAGTGGTAACCCCCTACTATTTTCTCTATAATCTGGTATTTCCTTTATTGTTTTTGTGTTGACAAATGCATAGACAACACTATGTAATACAGCATCCAGTGATGGTTCCCTATTCCCTCCTCTGTAATTTGTATACCCTTTATTGATTTTGTTATAACAAATACGAAGATAACTATGTTATACAGCATCCAGTGCCAATTCCCTACTATCTTCTCTGTAACTTGGTATTTTCTGTATTATTTCTATGTTATTCTGGGTTCTTTTGTCTTAAAAATAAAATTTAAAAAAAATGTACATTTAGCTAAGTTCTTTATATGAAAAGCTTATGGATACCTTTATTGGGTATAAATAATATATAATAAAGGGTATACCTTTATTGGTATATGTGCCTAAAAATTAACTTAAGGGGGAATAGATTCTTCATCAGTTTTGGTTTTCCAGTTCATTTATACTAACTGTGTTGTTTAGATCTGTCTTTGTATTTCAGGAGTGTTTTAGAGTTTTCTCATATTTCTTGCCACATTTATTTTGAAATATCTTTGTTACAAGTGAAAAATAGTATTTTCTCCATCGTTATACTTTCTAAATGGTTATTTTTACAATGAATGCTCTTGATAAATGTATATCTTCCTACTTTACTGAATGCTTTTGATATTTGAGTTAATTGTGCCATGGATTCCCACATAGGAATCCATCAGGTAGTACTCCTCTTTTTTCTATTTTTATGTTGTTATTTGATTGGCTTGGCTCATACCTTTAGTTTAACATAGATAGTAGGCATTCTTGTTTTATTTCTTATTTGGATGAAAAAGCCTTGACATTTTCCTTATTACAATGTAGATTTAAGGGGAAAGTTGGATGTTTAATTATGTTAAGATACCTACTTTCTTGAATTCTTTTTTAAAACAAAATTATTCAGTTTTATTAGTCATTTTCAGTCTTGATGATAATTTTTCTCTTTGTGGAATATTATACTTACGAATTCTGTACTAGTGAAATTGGCTTTGTGTTCTTGGAATATCCTGCTTGTTCATATCGTTTTTTTATCATGTGGAGCTGGATACTTTGTTTAGAAGTTTTACTTCATTTTTATAAGTGATAGTCTAATCTTAAAGTGTCAAATTTTTCTGTTTTTTATTGTTATCGGTGTTATGTTAATATTCATGCAGTTTTCCTTTACTTACAGTGCTCTCAGATTTCAATCTTTTTTAACAGTAGGAAGAATTTACTGAGAGGAGAACTCAGAAAGAGGGGTGCCCCTCAATTTCAAGGCATTAAGGTTATCCAGATTTTGAATCTATGGCAGAAATTCTCTTTAAATTATCGCATGCTTTGTGGGGTACTTGCCTAGTAACGTAGATTTTTTCCCCAAAGTAAAAGATCTATTTTCATAAGATTGTTTTTAATGCACTAGTGAAATAACTTAAACAAACTATATTTCTGCAGAGAATTACTCAGTTTTCTAATTTTAAAATATACTTTTCTATTTTAACAACTAAGTTCTCATCATTTAACTTTATATATTTGTACAATTTCTTTTTATTTTAAAATTAACTGCTATTTTATTTTTTGAAATCTAGGATTTTGATTATACATACTTATTAGTTTATAATTTCTCTATTTCATAGAAATATTTCACAGAGGGGCCGGGGATATAGCTCAGTGGCACAAGCACCTGCCTGGCAAGTGCAAAGTCCTGAGTTCAATTCCTAGTACCAAAAAAGAAAAGAAAGAAATATTTCACAGATCTATAATATCTTAATGGACAATGGGAAATTAGAATTATATTATTGTTGGGTGAGTCATGGCAGCAGATTGATTACTGGGAAAGCTTGTTTCAAATATTGCAAAGTCTATGGCCATACCACCCCAAACGTGCCTAATCTAGTCAAATATTGCAAAATGATGACTTCAGGTGTAACTTCCACTTACTGAATATTTACTGCATAATTGTCACTTAGCTAAGTTGTTTAAATGAATTATCTCATTTAAGCTATATAATGTTACTTTGAGATAAACATTATTTTCCCATTTTCAGAAAAGGAACTATGGTTTAGGTTTTTTAATGTAATTTGCTAAAATCTGCATAAGGAGACAGTTGTTATTATCCAAATTTGACTCCAGGGCCTGTGGCTTTTCTTAGGCAATAACATTGTGAGGTCACAGAAGCAGCATTATTATGAAGTCATGTTAGTTACACAGGGTGACTGGAGTGAATTTGGCCCAGTGGTAGCATTTCTGGCTTGTGCTCACACAGTTGCTATTTTGGGTACTATTGACTGAGAAGGAAAACATGAAGCAATGCTGGTATATATAAAATGATAGTTAAGTTTCATGTACCTGGTGGACATATAAATAGATCTATCTGGAAATAAGGTAAGCACATGGATGTGGAAGTCAACAGGGCAATTTGTATTACACAAATGTATTTTGAATGTCATTAGCTTATAGGTGATAATAGTAATAGCATTTGAAAGTGGTTTCCTTGAATAGTGTGTACAGTAAGCTCAGAAAATACAGGAAATAATAAAATTTATGTTTCAGTGTAGAAAGAGACTGGAAAGGAAATAAGGGAAAAATAGTTAAAATGTTAAAAGAAATCCAGGTGCTCATGGTATGAGAACCAAAAAAGGATTTCAAGGAATGTGAAAGGCCATTATCATGTGCCCTGGAGAACTAAAAAGGAATGGCCATCTTCATGGGGTTTAATAATAATAAAAGGGCCAGTGGAGTGGTAAGAACTGGATTAAGAAGAAACTGGAGAAAGGGACTATAAACTGTTCAAGAAATTCAGTTATGAAGGGCAAATGTGTCAGGATGTGCTTAGTCACGAGTCAGTATTTCTTGTCTTTGTCATTGTGTTTATATTACACTAATTTTCACATCTTTAAAAACATACAAATGATATTTTTGTTATACTGCATATTAAAAGTCAGTTAGAATATTTTGATGTTTTAGAGAAATTTCTCTCACTATATAATAGTGAAAACTAGAAAAAAATAATACTTCAAAAGTATGTACCAAGGAGTCAGGAGTATAGCTCAGTGGCACAGTGCCTGCCTGGCAAGCGCAAGGTCGTGAGTTCAATTCCCAGTCCAAATATATACATATAATATATCTATCAAGTACATATATGAATTAAAATTCCAGCCTTCTAAATTTGAGTTAATAATGGCTTTTGTGAAGATAACATCTTAATTATCTGGTATGGCATATAGTACTGCAAAATTACAGTATTGCTATGTAATAAAATTATACATGAGATATTTAAATAACAATGTAAAGTACTAGTCAGACATAAATATCTTTTTTAGTTTGTTAATACCTAATGACCTTTTAAATGTCTTTCCTCAGGGAAATGTGCAATTTCCATTGTGAGCTGCCTTCACAGAATTTATGGTAGAACTTCACTGACATTGCCACTGATGCCAATGTGGAATAAAGGTCTAAGATTCAGAAAGTCAAAATGTGTAAATGAGCTGCTGCTAAAAAGTGACTCAAGTTACTTTTCTTACATTTTCCCTGGAGGGAGTGGCGGGGAGGGCCCGGGAGTCACTGAAGATGGAGCACAAGTGGGCTTTGCACTGAGCTTTGCCCCGCACTCACTATCTCGGTCTCTATCTCTCGGTCTGTCTCTGTAATACATCTTTTTGTCTACTTTTTTTGAGATAGGATCTCACCAATTTGCTGCATTTCCCAGGCTAGCTTGATCTTGCGATCTTCCTGCTTCAGCCTTCTATACTGGTGGGATTACACACATGGGCCACCGACCCCATCTTTTTAAGTTTTAATACACATAGTACAAATTTATTTGATGTAGTTATTTATTTATTATTTATTTGTCTTTTTGAGACAATGTCTTGCTATGCAGTTTAGGATGTACTCGAGTTCACTTTGTAGCCCAGACTGGTCTGTAACCTGCAATGATCCTCCTGCCTCAGCCTCCCAAGTGCTGGGATTATAGGCATGTGCCACCACACCTGGCAACAAATTTATTTGAATACTTAGAGGAATATTTAAAAATTAAGTTATATAAACATAATGATTTCAACCTCATCTATGTTTTTATACTTAGCAATTGACTTTGGTTTTATGAATTTTATTTGATTCCTAATCACAGTAATATGATAGTTTGTTATGAAACCTTTTGCAAAATTTTATTTCTACATTTTTCTGAAAAGTCCAGCCGTTGACTATTTTTAAACTGAAAAATTGGTACCAAAGAATTAATACAGAGAAATAAGATCTATTCCTCCTCCTTATGCATGTCACTGTGCTTGGTGTCTGCTTGGCTGACTTCCCTGCTGGCTCAGGAGGTGGCCAAGTGCAGCGAGGATCTTTCCTTTTCACCAGTGTCTCCCCTTGTGCCCGTGCCCAGTGCTAGGAGGCACTTTAATGCTCTGGTTTTCTTTTTAATTAAATGAATTTTTCTGAACTAAATGAACAAGTGTATAATATATGAGTATTTTCTCTGAGTTAGAAATACACATTGTATAGCATTGTTTTAGTATACAAATATAAAGACAGTATAAAACTGCTCTGCTGGGCTAGGTGTCAGATGTGTCCTTCTAAGCCTGAAAATTCTAGGTTTAGATTTTAGATAACCATCATCAAAGCACAGTCGTAACACCCTGATTTTCACTGTCATTGCTTTTCCTTCATCCCTTTCCCTTTGCATCTACTTTCTTCCATTCACCCATCTTGTTTTCCTTAGTAGTCCTGTCCTCTGTGTTGTCCTCTAGTGTCCGGAGTCCACTTGTCACCAGTGTCTCCTGAGCTTGCTCTGGACTGTGACCACTCATCCCCTTCAGCGGGCTGCCTTTCTCCTGACGCCGTTCTCTCCTCACCAGACAATGTGCACACGGACAGCAGTGTGGGGAGCCACGCTGTGCCAAAAGCACAGGTAAGAAGAGTGTTTGTGTAGGAAGTATGTAAACAAAAAATTGCATACTGATTTTTAATTGATGCTTATAGAATTTTTAAAAAATTATTCTGAAAGAAATATTTCTATAATAAATGACATTCATACTTAGGATGAAAAAATTTGAAAATGTTTGTTTTATGGCATAATTGCAAAGTATTCTCTTAGTCTTAGTTACCAGAATGTGATTTACTTCACTTATTACAATTGACCTAGCTTTGCATTTCAAAACATGAGATTCAAAAGGGGAAATAATTATAATAAAGAATAATTGCTTTTCCTTTGAGAAAATATTAACATGTTTTAGTTATTAGAGTGTCAATTTCAGTTAAGCTGAAATCAAAAACAGAGTAGTCATGGACTCAGGTGTTGGAGTTGGATTTTCAATGCTGGACTTCTCAAGTGTTATATATAATTTAACTAACTTGTTAATTTTTCTAGAAAGTAATGAGCATTTCAAATTGATAAATTTCAAATTCATTATAATTTAGAATGTATAGAAACATAAATACTAAGTTTAGACTTTGAAGTTCAGAAGAAATTTTATTTCTTATTGCAAAGATCAGGTTATTGTGACTTTTAAGCTCTTCTGTTGATTTGCTTAAAAGGGGAGATAATTTTGGAACCTTTGCTACAACTTAATTTTCAAATGTGGTTTTGATACCCTTTGGCCATTTTTATTATTGGGATAGTATAAACCTTCTCTTTTATGTATGTGTTTGTTTTTCAATGTTGTTTAGGTTCAGCAATCAACACACACTCATCTAGATATCCCACTTTTTCCGCTGGGTTTATCGGATGAGACAGATAATGGAACAGTTGCTCTTGTGGATGATTCTGAAGATCTTGCCACCAATGTGTCAAACGTACAGCTTCAGCAAAAAGTTTCAGATCTGGAGATGAAACTCAAAATGTCTGAAGAAGAAAAACAAAGGATTAAAAAGGCACGTTAACATTTACCTAAGAAATAAATATTTGAATTGTGTATACTGGAAATTTGATATAATCCAAAATCGTGAGTAAGAACTCATCAGAAGATACTCTCTTCCCTTCGTTACTGTACATCTAAGTGACTCACAGCAATGTATTAACTGGCAAAGTCTTTGGTAGGAAATTTCTCATCTTAAGTATGGCAGTCAGTCCTTCATATCCAGGGTTCCACACACATGCTTCTGCATCTGTGGGCTCAAAATATTTGGGGGGATAAGAAACCTGTGTACTGACCTCTACTGAGCTTCTGTTCTTGTCATTTTTTCCATGAGAACTACAAATCTACAGGTGACTTAGTGTAGTGGGGAGAATGTGCTTAGTGTACATGCAGGTAGTTGCCATCTTACAAAAGGGTTTGTGCCTCTTTGGATTTGGATGTCAGCAGGGGTCCGGACCAACTCCTGGGATTTTGAGGGATCTCTGTGTATTTTAAAGAGCTGAACAACTTTTACTATGGTTTTTGTGTTTCTGTTTTTTGTTTTTCTCTAAATAATGCTTTTCTTTCTGATTTATTTACTTTGAATAGTGGCAGAATTGTATTTCTTGTGCAAATGTGAAGGTATATAACATTGACTTTGGAAAAGTCAGGCACCATTTTGAGAGTATCAATTAGAGTACTTAGATATACATACAGCCATTTTAGTAAATTACTTAAGGTACATATGTCTTAGCAAATTTATAGAAAGTCTGTAAAGGTTGATTTTTTTGATTGAAATTAGTTGAGATGCTCTTATTCATTAGAATAGTTTTAATGTTATAGCGATGTTTGATACTGTTGAAATGTGACCCGGCCCGCGGGTGGTCAACGGAGACTCTAGGGGGGGAGCGGGGAAAGAGACAAGAGACACAGGAAATGGAGACGAGACAGGAGTCTGATCAGGTCTCGTTTACTGAGCGGAAAGCTCGGGTATTTATACAGTGCGGAAGGGGGGATTGACGTCAGCAGGTAACTTAGCAACGGAGGGAGGTCCAGACATCACGCGAGGGTGGTCTGAGCATCAGGCGATAGCATGTGACTATATCACGTGATAGCACGTGATTTACAAGAAACAGAAACTTAACTTAGAGAAAATAGAAACTTAACTCAAGATGGAAACCGGAACTTAACTCAAAACTCTTAAGATGGCTGGTGTTTTACAAAATGGATGCCGACCACAGGTCTCTCAGCAGTATCCCACAGAAATGTACCATTTTTAATATTGTTAGAGTTTTACCATGCTTCCTATGGGGTATTTTACAGATACTTTCAATGTTCATTGAAAAAACTATTTTTTCTGATGAAATGTTACTGAGTTTGTTTGCATTTTTCTTTTAGGATGTAGAATCTTTGATGGAAAAGCATGATATTTTAGAAAAGGACTTTCTAAAAGAAAAAGAGCAAGAAGCCATTTCCTTTCAAGATAGATACAAAGAACTACAGGTAGGCCCAGTAGGTTTAAAGTTCAAAATATAGATCTTTTGATGAAGCTTTACTATAATTTCAAAAAGTACTCAACAAATACAAATGAACAATCTGATATATTCAATTTTATTTTTCTGCATTGCACTTTTTACATCTGACAAACTCTGTCTTGTTACTTGCCTGGATCATTTTAATAGTCTAAGTGGCTTCCCACACTTGTCCTCCCTAGTGAGATTTAGTTTAGCGTGTAAAGTAGTGTTTTAAAGTGTACATCAGACGAGAGCCAAACATTAATTCCCATTTTCTTTCCAGTGTAAATCTTGTGGCTCCTCTGGCTTCCTCATCTTACCCAAGCTATTTACATATACCGCCCATCACAACAGGATCCAGCTGAATAGCTGAGACTGTGGGAGTAGGACATGCCCTGATGATAGGAATGGTATGGCCTGTGTGCTGCTCATCTCTCCCTCTGAAAGGATACTCACCCCACACATGTTCCCAGCTCTCTTGGAAGGAAAAGAGCAAAACTCAGAAATGAGGAAAAAATAAGCGTGTCTTTTCAATATTCACTGGGATCATTATTTAGTAGACTTAGCACCAGGCCTGTTTCAGAGACTGTTTATTTGATTCACTGTCTGCTTTTGATTAAAATAGAGTGAATTTTTTTCTAGGATATATAATGATAGAAAAGTACTTTTGTCTATGTGTTATCTTTCATAGGAATAAGTTAATACACATGAAAAAAATGTTCTGAATATTTGTCTATAAAAGGAGTTTTATATTTTGTGAAAGTTAATAAAGATCGAGAGTATTAATGGTTAATTAATTTAACCACTAATGTATTAATGGTTGATTAATAAAGATTGAGAGTATTAATGGTTGATATTAGTGTTAAAGCAGACCAATTAGTCACTTTTGCATTAGTCAACCATGAAGGATGTAGCTTCTCTTGTCATTTCTCACTCGATCAACATGTAACCATGTTTTTAATGTATTTCCATGAAAGTGATATGATTTAATGTACTTTATGTTCAAAAATACAAACACCACAATGCTAAAAAGACTATGAAAATGACAGTAGGACAGCTGAAATGCAGGCAGAGTCCCCATTTGTTTGACCTTAGTGGGGGATTTTTGGTTGTGCAACTCAGATTTTTTCACCTCTCTGACCATTTCAGTGAATGATCACAGAAGCACCTGGAGTGTTGATTTGGGATTTTAGATAAACTTAGTGAGCCTATACATGCACAGATAAAGAATATGTGAACAAAGTAGATGAGTTGTATTTCGGGACACCTAGCTATCCAAATTTACTTCGCATCTATTTTATTTCTTGTATTTTAAAATCTCTTCTTGGTTATAAGCTTCTCTCACAGCTTTACATTTAGGAATAAGTAGGACTGTTTTTGAACGGCCATGTCCTAAGACTTTATGGCTGTCTAGTCCAGTTTAACATGTATATTCTTTTAAGTTCTAACTAGAATAGGAATTACAAATTTTAAAAATGTTTTTCTATTTTTTAGTTACACTTCTGTCCAAGGCCTTTTCTATCATTACTCCCTTATTACTTTTTATATCTTGTCTTACTTTTAGTTATTCACATTTAGTTATTACTAATATGACTGAGGATTTACTGTATTTTGTTTCTATTCTGTAAGACAGACTTCTCTGCTTATACTTTATTTGAAGTTGTAATGATGTCTGGTGAGGGGATGTGCGGTAGGCAGCAGGAAAGTTTTTCTCTATTTGGAAGACTTGCTTTTCTATATTTTGAGCAGGTTCACTCTGGGCATATCTTGATAGTCTCTGATGATTCGAAGGAATGATCTTTGAAGGTGAACATAGATTTGATTTAAAAGAAGCAACATCTTGGTATTATAAATAAATACTTTTCTCTAAAAAGTTTAGTTGAGTTAAAATCATCAAATTTTTTTCTTCCTTTTCTCTCTCTATAGCATTCTGTTTTTCTTGCTCTTAATTTTCAAAAGGCTGGGACCAAGATAACTGGCTTTGTTAGAATAGCTTGAATAAAGGCAAATGGCTTCTGTAGGAGACTTCAGAGCATTTTCCCTGCACATCAGTTCTGGAGCACACACATTTGACCCTTCTATTTTGTTCTTAAGTCGTTTTTTTTTATCTTAAAAATTTTCCCCTTGGATTTCTCATTTTCCTAATAAAGCAGGGAAATCCAATCCAGTGGAGTAGCATCATATAAATGTTTTACAGGAAATTTAATTTTATGTACTGGCAAAAGGAAACACACTTGGGCCCTCACATAAACAAGCAAGCATAGTGACATCCCCTCTCACCAAGTAGACAGGAGTTACCATGTGGCCTTGAGGAGGAGATGCTGGGTACAGCTGTGCTGTCCCGCAGACTGTTTCCAGGCTTCTGAGATTGTATGAACATCTAACCACATGAAGGTGAGGTTTTACTGTAACGACTTGCTTAGAGAAGACACCAAATATTTGTTACTTTTGTTCACAATTTAATTTTGGAAGTATTTATTTAATATTTCAACCATTTTGAGTAGAACTCCAAGGCAAACATTCCTGTTTTGTTTGTTTTTATTTTTTCTTTTTGTTTGTTTTTGAAGATTTTATTAACTATTATGGTGGATGGTTTTATGAGCAGTGGTTCTTAATGTGTAATGGTTTGGGCATCATGGGCTATGGGGTGGTCAGAACTGTTTTCTCCTACGAGGAAACCAAGGTTATGAAGAAAACCACAGTATATTTATTTCCTCTTATATATAATGAGATATTTGCCATATAATTAAATTATCTCAGAAAAAATGATTAACTTAATATTGGAGAGCAAATTTTCCTTGTTTTTCCTAGATTAAAAAACAAGAGTTTGTCTTGCTTTTTTCTTACCCTTAATCTCCTTCCGAAGGAAATACAAATAGATCATTTTATCTAATTTCTTTGTAATAAATAGAAAAAATAAATAGGCAACTCCAGCCACTAGATCCCTAACTCCAAAGGACAGGATACTCCCAGGGTGAAATTGGTTAGAATATTTTCTTTTTATTTTAACTTATTTTATTAATTAATTAATTAATTTTTTGGGGGGACCAGGGATTGAACTCAGGACCTTGCACTTGCCAGGCAGGTGCTAGAATATTTTATTTTTGTCTAGCCAAGTTAACTGTGAGGAGAAAATAATTAGTAACTGATGACAGGGCAGCCAGAGAAGCTGATTCATAGGTATACTAATCAGAATAACAATTATTGGAAAATTTAAACATCCATATTATTCTGCTAAATGTGATTTTAAAAGTGCTTTTTAGAATAAGCATCAGTGACATGGTATATGTACTGGAAATTTTACCAATGGTTATCTTGTGAGTTTTATAATAGTGGTTACATTATCTCTTAAAATTTATAAAGACTTAAACTTAAAGTTCAAAATTTTGTTTTAAGCTAAAATTTAGCAGGAGTTGGCTTCATCTGCTGGTGACTAAATTTTCTAAAGCTTAAAAAGTTTTGTTCAAATTTTAGTTTATAAAATAAGATTTTCCCGCATCTATTGGACAAGTAGTATTTTGTTTTGCTTTTCTATTTTTAGGAGCAGAAACAGTACATTAGAATTAGGTAGACCATCAGACAATGAAATATCTGTGAATACAAAAGCATTATTTTACTCTCTGTCTGCCTTGATGCTTATAATCATTCCCCAAACTGCTTCTTCATTTCTAGGAATAAAAAATGCTGTGTATCCTAGAAATAATTTCTTAGTATTCAAATAAAATCTTGCCAACACTTTCAGTGCGCAAGGGCTTTCTTCCCCAGAGGCTCCGTGGGAGCGTAGCCTGCCAGCACCTTCACACGAGCTCCGCGATCCTGCACTGATGCCCAGCATAGAGGACTGAGACGCCGAAAAGCCGCTAAGTTTAACTTGTTACAGCAGCGGTAGACAAGTACCGGTGCAGGCCGATGGCTGTCTGGACAGTGCTGGGGCAGAGGGCGTGGGGACGTGGGGGCGTGGGGGCGTGGGGGCGTGGGGGCGTGGGGGCGTGGGGAAAAGAGAAGACCGAGGGCGCTGGAGCTGACTTAGAGGGACGGGAGCAGCAGCAGGCGTGGTCCGCACGCCTGAAGCCACAGGCTGAGGCAGGAGGATCCCTGCGCGTTCGAGGCCAGCCTGGGCTGCAATGTGAGTTCAAGGCCAGCCTGAACTGCGCAGTTGAGACCTTGTCTCAAAAAGACAAAAAAAAAAAAAAAAAAAAAAAAAAAAAAAAAAAAAAAAAAAAAAAAAAAAAAAAAAAAAAAAAAAAAAAAAAAAAAAGAAACGAAGAAAGGAAGTAGACACACAATGAGCAGAGACAATTCTTCAGTGGATGCAAAGCAAACAGCATTTGGTTTTTCGACTAGAAAATATGCACATCATTATGAAATTTATTTAGTTAAGTGGGAAAATTATATATGTGTGCAAGACAGACTCGGGGAAGAGACATAGCACCTGGTCCATGAGGGGATCGAGGGGCTCATAGATTTGAATGGAACTCAAACAATTCCCTTCTCTGTATAACAACAGTAGAGAAAATCACATGTATGGTACAGATAGACTGGCAGATGTGATAGGTCTATGTGAAAAGTCTCTTCTGTTAGCTTCTATTTTTTGAGAATGAAGAAAGAAAGATGGAACTTTTAGAGTAAACAATGTGTGAAACAATAGGTAGGCTGAGGTATATAGATAGGTAGGACTTCTGCTATGTGTTCACATTTGACAATTTAGTTGCTTTGTTATTTAACATAGCTGGAAATCCCTAGATATTCCTCTGAGAAGCCTATAAACGTAAAGGCATTAAAGGAAGGGTAGAAAATGCATGTTTTGTATAGTCGTGTGTGTGTGTGTGTGTGTATGTGTGTGTGTGTGTGTATGTGTATGAAAAGAGAGATTGAGAGATAGTGAAAGAGAAGGATAAAAAAGAGATGGAAAGATGGATTGAGAAAAAAATTAAAAGAGATTAAAATAAAATATATATATGTGTATTTCCTCATGCATATATACCTTGTGTCAGATGTATGGCCTAGTATAGTGTATGTTTGTATGTCCATATGTACCCATTGAAGTCCATATGTCTATATGGAAGTGGGGAAGGGTGAAGAAATCGAGGAAGAAAGCTGGGGGGAAGAGTGCTGAGCCTCACGTGTCCACCTTTCCCTCCCCGGCCCGATGATTACTCAGGTCATCTTTCACTTGGTGCTGGAGGAATGTTGGTGAAGTGAGGCCAGTTGAATTGCTGCTTCCTATCACAGGGCAATTACTTACACAATGATTCAGTTGCTTTACCTATATTTGGATCATTCATACATGAAAGGGAAGGAATCTACCTTTTTCATTTATTGTCTTTTGTAATTCCATAATTATATAAACAATGCACTGAGTTTCTAACAAATTTTATAATAAAATCAAAGAAGGGAATCACTGTCTTACATTATAAAGCAACTTCTCTAGAAATCTGTGTTTAACATTTTAGTGCATTGAGAATTTCATAATCTGTTTCTTCATAGATGGTATACATTATTCCAACATGAATTTCAGAAAAATTGACATGACTTTTTTGAGAGTAAAATAATGCTTTACTGGCTTGCCAGCTACTTTAGCCAGAACAGGAGAGAGAAAAATGGGCTAAATCTCAAACATGAGATTTATGTTTTATGCCATAAATAATTCCTTCTGGTATTTTCATATCAAATCTAAAATAAGTCTTGCTTTTATACTTTGGAACCAATATTTTGAATAAGGAAAAAAAGGAATGTGAAATTTGGGGACTTAATTTTAATAAAGAAATCAATTGAATTTATAAGTTGTAAGTTTGGTTTTCACTCTAGAGATAGCAACATAAAATCTGATATATTATCATTCCAATTTTCATCAAAATTGAAAGGAGAAAAAAAAGAAACTGCTCAAAAGGAAAGAACGATTGGGATGGGGGACAGGAGAAAAGACAGAAGAAAGGGAAAACATACACACACACACACACACACACACACACACACTCTCTCACAAACAAGATAACTAAGATAGTTGTGCTCATTTCTGTTGGTTTTTTGAAAGGAACCGTTAATGCCTAATTGTTTGATCAATTTTGCATGCCTGTGTCTGGTAATGGAACAGCTGCTTTGAAGATAACAATATGCAATGTAACAACCATTGTTAATTTCCTATCATCTTGTTTTGAAATTGTGTATCATTTTCATTATTTTTTAATTCTCTTTAAAATAAAAAAAGTTATTGATTGCTGTGTGCAAAATGATATGCTGTCTTCTTTGCATGTATTATTTATTTAATAATCATATTAACCCTATGAATTTATTATCTCCTTTTTTAGATGGGGATATTCAAACTCTAACTGTAGACATTTATTCAAGACTTTCTGGGCAGCCTATGAGTCTTCCACATGCTTTTCCTCAGTAAATATTTACTAACTGCTTGGTCATTTACATCCATTACTTAATGTCAGCCAGATGCCAAGCAGAGAAGGCATTTGTCTACTCTAAACTGAGAGGAAGTTGGGATTATTGTTTGTTTCCTGAAAATGTTAACCCATCATCCTCCCCCTTAGTTTCAGAAATCTTATCCTTAGATAACTTAGAGTTAGACTTCTTAGATAGAGATTTTTTATTTTCTTATTTTAAAACTTTAGTTTTGAGATGTTATTTCATTCACATAGTTCAAACTTTTAGAAGGTTAAAGGTTATGTAGTCATCTCCTTCGTGTGATATCTGCTGTACAGTTTCCCTCTCTGATGTTCAGCCAAGGCTAATGGTTTCTCTGTTCCACAGATACCTTAGGTGTATCTGAATATACCTTGCATATATGCATTTTCCCCTTTTCTCTAAGTACAAAGTGTATCATGTACTCTTTTGCTTAAGAAAATGGCCTTATATCAGAATGCTAAGAGCTTCTTAATATCGTATAGAGTACTCATGTAGTTTGATCATGAGATT
This sequence comes from Dinomys branickii, assembly GCA_004027595.1. Classification (NCBI taxonomy): domain Eukaryota; kingdom Metazoa; phylum Chordata; class Mammalia; order Rodentia; family Dinomyidae; genus Dinomys; species Dinomys branickii. The sequence continues at coordinate 15,945 of PVLD010011669.1, forward strand.
CTGGGATTTAGGCATCTGTCTCTCACAGGTGGCCTGTGCTTCATTCTGCTGGGCGCTAAGGGCCCTCACTGCCTGACACTCACGTGTCCACTCCTAGGGTCTCTACTTGGCCTCATTGTCTACTGACTTTGTTCCCACCCCTGGGCTTGTTCTTCTGATTGACAAGCCTATGCAGACCTCTGTTCTTTAAATAGCACTGACCTTTAAAAGTGTTTCCCATGTAAAAATCATGTTTCTATTAAGCTTTGTTTTTCACACTGTTAGTATTCCCCTTACTTCCTGTAGCCAAGTAATATGGTACATGTTAAGCTCTGTGTGTGATTTACTTGTGTTTTTGTTGGAGGACTGTTTAAGTATACAGTGGTGCTGGAGTGGCTGAACCTGGGTTTGTCCATTTGTCAGAAACCCTAAACACCTCTTCAGTGTGTATTTAATTTTGGAGAATTTCTCAGGTTATTGTTTTGTGTCCTCTCTTTCTGACAACTTATTTAGCACCTGGGTGTTCCGGGTTGCTTCTCTTACTGTGTTTCCCCCTACTGTTATTTTCCCTTTCCTTTGGCTAATTTCCTTACCTGTCGTATTCAGTGATAGATATATCTCCATGTTTTGAATTTCCAAGAACTTTTGTTTTTCATTTTTTTGTTCAAGTTTTTTTTTTTTTTTTTACATCATTTGGTTTTATTTTCTGGTAGCATGTTTTTTGTGGATATTAATATTTTCTCTCCATAATCCTTTTCTACCACAGTACTGTTTTTTATTTTGTGTTGTTATCTTCTAATATCTACCTTCCATTTAGAGCCCCTCTTGTAATGACTGATGGTCCTTTGCTGTCTCTTATTTAGTGGGATACAAACAGTTTCGTCTGGAGGCTCTGTGAGATAAATGGGGCATGTTGTAGGGTAGGCTTCTCAGGTGTTTAGTTGCATTTTGGATGGCAGCCTCAGTAAAGGTCTACATAGAATACTGTAAAGATCTGGTATTACAGTTAGTAATATCAAGATCCATGTTAAATTTCCAGTATTCCATCTAGAAGAGACAACTCAGATATATAGGATTTCTTCTTTTTCACCTATAGGTAAGAAGAATTTTGAAAAAAGTCTCTGTCATACAACATGTCACCAGGAGAAATATCATATTGTGTTAACTATATTCCTGAACACACATGGTGCAAAGTTCAGGCACGTGAAGTTTGTTGGTGAGGGAAAGAAGAATTCATTCAGGCAACCAGTGCAGAAAGTACTCTTGAATTCTTGTGGCAGTGTCACAAACTTGGCAGATTAAGATAGAACTCTGGTCTCACAGTTCTAGGGATCAGAAGCCTGAAATTAGTATGTTGTCATCACCGCTCTCCCACTTGAGTTTGTATGGGAGAATCTTTTCTTCCCTCTTCCAGCATTTCATAGTGCCTGATGTTCTTTGGCTTTTGATGGCACAACTCCATTTTCTAACTTCTTCTTCATGGTCTTCTTCCCTGTGTCTCAAATCTCCATCTCTTATAAGGGAATCAGTCATTGGATTTAAGACCCATCCCTCAATTGTTAACTCATATATCATATATCATAAAATTCCTATTTCTAAATAACTTTACATTCACAGGTATCAGGGATTAGGATTTAAACTGAACTTTTTAGGCTACGGTGCAACCCACTAAAGTCTTTTCCTGGTACAACATTCCTACATGCAAACTTCCTTTGCCCCAATCCCAATGTCCCTGGGAATCTTAACCCATTATCAGTTTGTGTGCAAAATCTCACCTAAGTATCACTAGCTCAGAAGTCCCAAACAGCATCATTTCCATCATCTAAACCAGGTGTAGTGAAGCCCTCATCCTGACGGGACAAGTTCCCTTCAGTCAGTAGACCTGTGCAACCTTAAAACAAGTCCTGTGCTTCTAGAATATAGGCATCAGATTTCCATCTCAAAGGAGAAATAGGTCGTGATTCCTGAGTAAACAAGTTACAAAGCCATAAGGGAGAATTCCATTGCATTCCTAGTCCTTTGGATAATCCTCTGTACCTCGATGTCCTGTTGTCTGCGCCCATGCCTCAGGTGGTGAGCATTTGAGTGTTTGCCCCCAGCATGGCCAGTTTTGATACCTGTGCTCCCAAGTGTCCTCTGTACCCAGGGCTTGGTTCTCTTTGCACTGGAAGTTGTTTTGTCTTCTCTGGCTATAGTATTCCAGACCTGTGGCCATGTGCTCTTGGCTTGATTTTTTGCGTGTGGGCCAGTGTCTTTGGCCTCTGCTCCCAGAGGAAAATCTGGCTGTCCCCAATCCTAAATCCAGCATGACTTCATGTTGTAATCTTTCTTGTTGCCAAACTTCTATTCAGAGCTACCAGAGAGTAGGGCTTTGCCATATCTTTTTGGGGCTGGAGTCTACAATGCAACCCCACTACAAACTTAAAAGATAAAATTTCGGTATATCCACATATGTGGTGGCAAATAATTGTACTTTGGATAGAAATACTCTGGTTATGTAGGCAAATGTCTAAAATATTAAAAAGTGGTTTTTATTTATAAGCCATTTTTCTTTCCTTGATCAAAGTGTCAAACGTGTTGAAAAGCTGTGTTGTCAGTTTCTGTTACTGGTATTAACATATACCTAAACTTTGAAGTGCAGCCTTAAAAGGAGAGAAGCCATGAAACATATGAATTTGAGAGGTTTATGTCCTTCCTGAGTAGGATACTGCTGGTGGGTTTACCTTAGGTATAGGACACAGGTCTTTTATTATTAGTTCCCTTGAAGTTGTTCTTTGCTGCTCTCGTACCCAGTACCTGGAACCGCAAAGTAGGGAGGAGTTGTTACATTGTCCTAAAAAATTGGTATAGTTTTTCATAGATTGAAAACTTTGATCTTTCCTCCCTCCCTTCCCACCTCTTTTCTTTTTCTCCTTTTGTTTGTTTCTTTCTTTCTCTCTCCCTTTTTTTTTTTTTTTTTTTTTTTTGAGACAGTGTCTTGCTGTATAGTGCAGGCTGGCATTGAAATCATGCTGATCCTTCTGCCTCAGCCTCCTGAGTGCTGGGATTACAGAGATGTACCACCATAGCTGGCTTGACTTCCTTTGTTCTATCTCTTCTTCCTCCTCCTCTCCTTTTTCATTGTTTTCTCCATTTACTTTTCATCTTCCTCTTCTCCCTTTCATTTCTTTTCCTCAGTTTAGCATGAAGAGGATTAAGCATTACTTTGTATGGTAACTGGCCTTTGAAGGTTTTAACAAACCTGTAAATAAATCATTTGAATCTGGTGCAGAGTGAAGTTTCTTTTTTTTCCTAATGGAACAAAGCAATAGACATTGAAGTAGCAGTAGGAACAGAGCCAACCCAATCAACAAATTAGCCAGCATCTTCACCAGGGTTTTGCAAGAGGCTAGTTGTCAAGCTGTGCAGATTTTCCCTTTATTCTGTAACAGCATGTAATTGGGAGGGATTTTATGCTAGTGGATGAATGACAATGGCAGTAATAATGGCACTTTTGTTAACATGTCTTCTCTTATGAATTCCACATGAGTAGCTGTGTGATGGATTCTGCGACTTGTTTATTCCTCCTCATTTGCTCACTCATTAATTCCTTACAGTTTTGGTTTGGACTTGGCTGTGAGGCTGTCACATCTGGCTTCTGTAAATTAGAATGTAGAAAACTCAGTTACTTCTGTGCCAATATGAACAGACTATAGGGTTCTTCACACAACCCATCTTTTTTCCTGTTATTAAACTTCTAGGACATGTTTGCTTCATTGTCTTGGCTTTTAATTGAGTGTATTCATTGAAGCGATTAGTTTTGGATTCTGCTTCCTGATGAAATTTATGTAATATATTACAGCAGTCATTTATAGAATTGGGCCAAAAATTAATTCTCTGTGATTTTGAATATCTTTAGCTAAAGGAACAATTTTTGTTTTTTAAGGGCATGTACTTCAGTGTTGGGGACAGTTTATCAGGCAAAATTTCTCTCATCCCATTTGTAGTCATACTTGATTCTTTTAGACTTATTCTCACATACCTATGTAATTCTCTCCCTCCATTTAATACTTGGTAAACAATGTGAGACTGACCGGGGAAGATTTTTGAAGTATTCTGTCATGTACTGTAATTTGTTACCAAATGTATAAAGAAATGGAGAAACCAGATTGAATGGAGGGAGAGGTAAAGATGAAACATTTATTCAGTGGGATGGCTTCCTGTTGCATAGGCCTGGAAGGGACACCTTCTTTCTTTGTAAGCATTATGCCTCCTGTAAGAGTCTGGCAGGCTCCTAGCAGTTGGCAAAGGTGGGGATAATGAGAAATTAAAGAGATATTGTTTGCTTATTTTTCTTCTATTTTGTCAGTATGTCTAGGATAGTCTAATCTTTTTTTGAATTACATTTTTTATGCAGGTCACATTGGTATGTTAGATTGTTCAGTTTTTATACTGTTTCTCAGTTAGAACCTTTCAGTGCATTGGTAGGATATTATCTCACTATTTTTATTTGGACTTCTTGCCCCGCAGATTTCCTTTTGGATAATTTGGATGTGTGTATGCCTGCCTTTGCCAATATAGTCGATTAGTTGTTGTAAAAGGGGTGTAATCTTGTGGCTTCAGAGAAAGTGGTGGTGAATCTATACTGGAAAACATTTCAAAATTAGGTAATATTAGCTAATTATGTTCTGGTAGTCTATTTATAGATTAGTTCTTGGCCAAAGGATTTGGCAAGTAAGTAAAATTTACCTTTTAATAGGTGGATATATTGATTGATTGGTCCACAGAGTTTCTTTTTTCTCTCTCCTTTTTTAAAAGCCTTGTAAGAATTTATTCCAAACATATTAATCAGATGTTGGCTTTTAACCATCAAAGTGGCAGAGAATTCTGTTGTTATGCATGGATTAATTTACTGGAGGTAATTAGTATGGGTTCTACTTGGCTTGACAGTGGCCAACAATAATAGAATGTGAATTGAAAAATGTTTTAGTTTTTATTATAGCTTGAACTTTTTTGAAAAAAATTTGATTCAGATACATGAATCATACTGATGTGGTTATGAGAAACATTTTGCTCATTTTTCGTATTTCTGGAAAACATCAATATTTGTTGATTGTACAGTTGCTTATTTACTTGTGTATCTATCTATTCAACAGATCCTTTTTTGATTACTAATCATGTCCAACCATATCAAAGTTACGAGCCCAAAGTATATTAAGCCACTTTGAAAAGCAAGGAGTTGAGATTGGAGTAGTTATGTGCACTGGTGGTTTGGTTGGGGCATGCTTTTGATAAACTTTGAAAAATACCTTACTTTGGAGCATTTTTATCTGACCAAAGTTTCTGGTTGGACGTGATGAATGATGAACTCAGGCTTTCCTGAGTGTGACCAATTGTCTCTTAGTTTCTTCAGGAGGTATAATGTCTAACGTATGAGTTTATGTATTATTGAAATTTATATAGAAAACCATCTTGTTGATTAGTTATTAAAAATACATTTAAATGTTTCAAAATATTTTAAATACTTCAGAAGTATTTCTAACAGAATACTTCTCTTTTTTGGTGGTAGGGGTTGAATTCAGCCTTGTCACATATGGATCACTACATTCCAGTCCTTTTTTTATTTGGAAAAAATGTCTCACTAATGTTCCTCCTGTCTCAGCCTCCCAGATTTCTGGCATTCCAGGTGTGCACCAAATACCCCCCTGGGATATTTTTATGTAAACATTGGGACAACTATCAAGAATTCTGATTTAGACTTTTCCTTGCCTTTATGAACTCAGTGACTTTGAACAAATTTCTTGGCTTCTGTAGGCCTCAGTTTTTCATTTATAAAATAAGGACATTAGAATAGTTATCTTTGACATCTTTTCTTGTTGAAAAATGCTATATATATTTTTAAGGTGAAGAAGCTTTACAGCATCTTTGTAGAGATGCTTTGGGATTTTACATTTTGAAAGAAAGCTATCATTTTGGTTAAATTTGATTTTTATTACTTTGAAGATTGTAAATTTTTGGTTTTGAAGGGTTTGAAGTAAAACCACCTTCTGTATTCTTGAGATGAAAACTCTAAGCTATGTATGACTATTTGATTATGGCTTTGTTTTTCTTCTGGTAACTGGACAGACTTCTCTTTTACTATATGTTGTACTGTATTAGTAACTTTAAGCAAAGGTGAGTTGATTGTTCTCATTATAGCATACTGTATCATAGAATGGCATTAAGAAACTGGAAAGGTATTTTAGAAATAATTTAATCTAACTTTCCAGTTAATAGATAAAAGAACATGCCCCAAGCTGTTTAACGTACATATTGGAAAAGAACATTCACTGTAGTCGTACTTATTCATACAATTTTAAGGCTAGTTGCACAGATTTTTAACTTCCTTATTTTGATGTTGAATAGCTCTGTCTTTGATGAATAATGAAATTCTTTTCTCACTTCTCAAATTTATTTGGTATTCAAATCCTGCCCATTCTATTTCTTTCTTTATCCTGTCCTTATGAATTCAGCAAACACTACATATCAGGCCCCATTTGAGACATATGTATTCAGTATGAAATAAAACCACCTTCTAAATTTGAAGATTTTGTCAGACTTTGAAATCTTCCTAGTATTTATCTTTCCTTACTTTCCTGCAAGCCGTAGTGCTAGGGAGTACTTTTATCTTTGTTAGTGTATTCTGTGTTTGAGGAAGACAGGCAATGAACAATAAATGCAAAATATTTGATAGTGATAAGAGCTTTGAAGAAAAATAGTGATTAATGGCTAGTTGTATTGTTATGGTTGTCTAGAGGAACAGAACTAATAGAAAAATGTATATGTAATACATAATTTATAGTGTACATGTATACATACATGTAAAACACATGTATATATGTGTTATATAAAATGCAAGGGGCTTTATTAGGTAGAATTATAGGATCCAAGGTGGAGTCCACAGTGACTGTCTGCATGCCAAAGAGTCACAGCATCCAGTAGCTGGTCGGTCCAAGAATTTGGAAGCCGTAGAACAGGAGGAGTTAAGGATGTAGTGCCTATCTGAGTGAAGGCATGGAAGCCCGTTCATATTTGCTGGTGTGTGTGTGTGTGTGTGGGGTGTATTGAAGGCCAAGAAGTTGGACTGTGAAGTTCACAGATGATGACAAAAACAAAAGATGCACCCAATCAAGCGGAATGGAGCTTTTCAAACACAGGCAAACTTCCTCCCCTTCCTTTTCACTGGACTCTGCCTGCAAGCCTGTTGGATGGTGGTGGCTCTCCCCCCATGGTGTACCAGCTTCTGTGCGGGTCATTGCCAGATACACCCATAGGCACAGCCAGAAGTGGGCTTTATTGTTCTGCAAGGCATCTCTTAACGCTGTCAGGTGGACAGTCAGGATTGACTGTCACCTAGTGATGAATGTGCAGCACTTCAGCCAAGAGTAGTCGAGGACCGTCTCTGATAAGGTCATGTTTAGGCTTCATCTTTGAGGAAATTTGGGCAAGTGTGTGGTGTTTCACTCTGCCAGGTACAGTGATACATTTTAGATGCTATGGACACAGTGAACAATTTCTGGTATGTTACAGATTGCATTTTGTACTCTATGATTTTGCTTAATTTTTTTTTTTTTTTTTTGATTTTGCTTAAATTTTGAAAGGGTTATCCTAACTGCTTTATCGGGGAGAGAGTGGCATTTCAGTGGCAAGGGTGTTTAGTAGTCCTAGTGAGAAATGCTCATGGTCTGGATGAGAGGAGTTGTAGTGAAGCTGTTGCTAAGTGTGCAGACAGTGGGTTGTCACATGGTTACACTATCAGATACATGCAGGAAGCAGTGTTTGTAAAGGGTTTGGAACAAACAGTGCCTTGCACACAGTCATATTATTTCAGAGTTGGTTAAGGGGCTGAAGATGCAGATCAAATCAGCAAGGTCTGCTGAAGGATTGCTTGTGGCTCATGAAGGGAAAAAGAGAAATAGGTGATTTCAAGATATTTTACACAGCTGGAAGATTGATAACAGAAAAGCAAGAGTTTGACATTAAATTTGTTAATCTTGAGGTTCCTTTTAGATATTCATGTAAACAAGATTATAGGCAGTTAGATGAATGAACCTGGCAATCAGCATGGCAGGGTTTGAAATATCTATACTGAGTAGTTGTATAGAGATAATATGTATGGGGCTGGGGATATAGCTCAGTGGAATAAGTGCTTGCCTGGCAAGCACAAGGTCCTGAGTTCGATCCCTAGTACCGCAAAAAAAAAAAAAAGATGGGAGATAATATGTATGTACACTGACAGGTTCATGATTCTTTAGACAAGAGATCAGATCCCCAGAGACTCCTACATGTAGAAGTTGGGTATGCTGTGAAGAGAACTGGTAGTAACATAGGACATTGAAGGAGGGAGAATGTTCACACATGGTAGCTTATTGTTGGAATAGAGAAACACTTTTGTATGTTACAGTTTCACTAAATTTGTTTTATTACTTGTAACAGTTTTTTGGGAAGTCTTTAGGGAATTCTTTCTGTAGATAAGTTCATGTCATCTATAAGCAGAGATAGGCTTCCTTCATCATTTCTGATTTGGATGGCTGTCATTGATTTTTCTTGCCTAACTATTCTGACTAGGACTGACAGTGAGGAGCATGGCAGTAGTCCAAGGTGGCAGTTCGTAGTGACAACGTCATGTGTTTGTGTTAGTGTAGTATCGAATAATGGATGACTTTACAAGGTAGTTGGAGTTAGCAGCTACATGATATAGTTATAACTAGGTCATCTCTTACAAAGATGGAAGTACGGCTCAAGAAACAGCCACCATGAACCATACGTAGGTTGGTGATCCTACCAACAAATGTCTGTCTTTATAACAGATGCCCGAGGTGATTCTTCATGCTCAGGCAGTTTTGAAAATTAGTAATTTAGCCATATAAACTTGTTGAATCATCATAGTACAGTAAGTGAGAAAATCTGGTGAAAGAGAGGCTAGTAGTATTAAGTAGATGGAACTGTTGCCGTTGTCCCGAATACAGTATATTTGAGTATAATTTTCTCTTAGCGTCCATGCGGTGATGGCACTGTCATTCTGGGGTCGCAGGCAATCAGAGCTTTTGCCATCTGTGGGATGTGGCTCTTAACTGTTGACTTGGGCATTGTTATTTGGCAGATGAATGACCAAGAAAAGGAGCATTTAGTGGGTTGTATGAGAAGCTTTTGTGATTCTTCACTCCTACCAAATTGACATCCCACTTGATGGCAGTTATTCTCATGTGCCCTATAGTTAATTTGCTAGTATTTTGTTTAGAATTTTAGAAAAAGAAATTTATTCTAAAAGAAATTTCTTCTAGAAAAAGAAATTTATTCTGAATTTTATTTTCATTTAAATAACTGCAAATATTAATGTGAGATGTATATTACCCTAAGTTACCCAGATAAAATAAACTAAAAAGTATATTCTGTTTTTCTATTTTATGGGTTACTTCCTTCTTAAATGTGTTAAAATTTATTTGAGTCATCTCTTCGTTAGACGTATTTCTATGTGTATTAGCTTTTCTTGTGTTGATGCCTTTAATAGAACTATCCTGATTTGTAATTGTTATTTCAGTTGTGGTAAGTTGTTTGTAGTTTTTTTTAAATTTCATCTCTATTTATTTTGCTTTTTAAAATTCTTTGATAGCTAATACCTGAATCATGCTTAAATCTATTTATTTTATTTTCTCTGCTTTACATTTTCCTTTCTTCTTTGTCTGTTACCTCTAGTAATTTTTTTTATTTTAAAGACAAAACAATAGAGACATATAAACCAGAATATGCTGTATTATGCTTATTGTGCAATTATGCTGTATTACATAATGTTATCTTCACTTTTGTTAATACAAAAACAATAAAGGAAATACCAAATTATAGAGAAGATAGTAGGGAATTAGCACTGGATGCTGTATTACATAATATTATCTTCGCATTAGTTAACACAAAAACAATAAAGGAAATACCAAATTATAGAGAAGACAGTAGGGAATTAACACTGTATGCTGTATTACATAATGTTATCTTCACATTTGTTACTCAGTTATACAGATGATGGTTCGTTTAATTAGTCAGTTTTCTCTGCCCTCATCTCCACTGTTCTACTGCCAAATCAGTCATCATCCCTCTGATAATAACTGTACTTTTTGTTTTATTTACTCCCTCAGGCTCTCACACTGGGAAGAGATATGGCTGCTTCAAATTATGCTGTAACAGACATGGGTGTACACAAATTGCTAGGGCAGGAGGTGGAAAAGCACCCATCCTCAAAGGCAGTAGGTAGGCAGGGAACCAGGTTCACTACAGTCAAGCCCCCACTGATAAGCGCTCAAGCCCTCAAGTCCGGTTAAGTAGGCTCTGCCTTGTTGCTGTGCTGCCAGAGGCCTGGTCCAGGTCTTCAGGGTTCTCATATAGCCTGCAGGGAACCACCTACCCCCTCAGGCTACTGAGCTCCCTGTCAAGGCTCCCGGGAAGCCTTATAGGCCACTAGTGTCTCCCTGCAGGCCACCTATGACTGTTTGGAGGCTATCCCCACCCAGCTAGAGAATCAGGTCTGCCCCCTAGTTCCAGTCTTCACTTCCTGCCACCTCTTGATCTCCAGTATTGCCGTTCCCCGCCCCTTGAAGCTGAGCATTGGGGGCACTTACGATGCTGGGCACAAGTAGTGTGAGATCTCCCCCACCCATGTTCACTGAGGTAGTCCAAGGTATGTACTAAGTTTAATTATTGGTTCTAGAGGAGAACTGGAGGATTTTCTCAGGTCTGCTGTGTAGAGTATGTTATTGTCTCTTGGACTCCAGGACTGCTACTTTTCATGTAATTTGTGACTGTGGGTTCATACAAGGTTCATATATGCAAGAAGTATGAAGTCCCTCTTGTTGCTCATATTAGTAGTTTAGGATGAGTCCTGAAGCCCATGGACTCAGCCTGTTGCTGTCAGGGACACATGTTGAGTGCTCAGGCTACCAAGACTCAAGGTGCTCAGAGAGGGATTTCATGGTGGGAGATGAAGCCCAGTAACTCAGCTTTTGCTTCCTGCTTTGTGTTGGAGTAAGGAGGGCATGGGGCTGTGTGGTCCACCTCCATGTGCAGCTCTCTCTTACTGTTATGCTCCAGCTTGCATTTTTTCTTTGGCTGGATCCCTGGGAATTGCTGTGGCCCTGGGGTCTCTGTCACTGCTCTCTGTTGCTCTCTGCTGGTAGTTGCTCACACAGTGGAGAGGCAGGAGGCCATACACTCGGGGCAAGCATAGAGCTGGGTGTGGTGGGCTGTGTACTGGTTGCTTTGACTCTGCTTTGCCTCTGGGCACTGATTAGAAAGGTTGCTGCAGGGTAGGGATTCTGTTTTAGTGGCTGTTGTGACTTCTCATCCTCACACTGGGTTCAACTACACCTCCCAACTGCCACTGCCTCTTTTCTGGGCTCTTCTTTCTCCGTTCTGGTCCTGGACCAGCTCTTGGAACTTTGCTCTCTCCTGGCCGAGCCAGGAGGCTTACGTGAGCCCGGGCCTCCAAAGCTGAAGCTGTGAGTGCCGGAATGAGGGAGTGGCCCAGGCTGTGTTTGGAGTGGTGACTCCTTCCTTCTCCATCTCCTCTTCCTCCAACTGTGCCATGGCGGCCCTCTGAGCCTTTCCTCCAGGAGAGGTCTTGTTTGCTCTTTCTGAGGGCTTCAACTCTCATTTCAGATCCTTTCTGGGTCCAGGGGACTCATTTCTCTCCTTCCTATTTTTCTCATGTTGCTATATTCCAGTGTCTAGGTGGCGATCCTCTGGGAGGATCTTTCTCTGCTGCTTACCTGGTCGCCATCTTCCCGGAAGTCCCCTCTAGTAATTTTGTATTGAAACCTGGGTATGGTATTTGAAAAACTCTCCAGTTCTAGACAAGTGGAATCGGGCGCTAATAACCTTACTCTAGTATAGCTTTATAAATAATAAAAGAAAAATAGAGGCCCAAGTTTATTGCAAAAGAGTTCTTGTCTTTTCACCAATGTCAGGAATATCCAAATAGCATGAGGTAAAGCACCACTGCTTGTGTGACAGTGTTTGCCCTCTCATCATGGTTATCCTTTCTCAGCTATTCTCCTTTTAATTCCTCATTGCTTCTGTACTTCCCAGTGCTTTTTAGAAAATTTTTACTGTAAAGTGAAAAAAACTGGACAAAACCAAAACAACACTAAAACAATAAAAATAATACAGGATTTCAAAATAAGATGATAGGAATTAACACTGGTTGTTATATTACATATATAACTTTTGTTTGATAACTTTTTTTCATTTGTTGTCATCATCTGCATTAGTGTACTACAAACTATTATTTGTGGAAGCAACAGTTAAGCATCTTATTATTTTAAGAGCAAAATGGAACAGATCATGGATTTGGTTCTTTTTTTATCTCCAGGAGAAACATAAACAAGAATTGGAAGACATGAGGAAAATGGGCCATGAAGCACTTGGAATTATTGTGGATGAATATAAGGTAGAGGTTTGTGAGCCTGTTTCTTCCCTTAAACCTTGGAAAAGTTCAGTAAATATTTAGGCTTGTGCAGTGCACAGATTATAGATTGTAGTGTATCCTTATTTTAGTGTACAATTCTGTTCAGTTGATCAGTAAATGTTCAGCAAAAACATATACTTAGTAGATTATGAGGTACTATTAGATATTACTCTGCATTTATAAAATCTTACATGCTATTTGAGAAACATCTTAGCAGATTAACAAAGTTGAATATAGAACACAATAGAATTAAGTGAATACATCATCTCTTCTTGTCTCTGGTGTGGTTCTTGTCTCTATCTCTGATAGAGGAAAAAAAATTAAGATGTGGTAGAAATCTGAAAAAATATTACACTTCTTTCCATAAAATAAGTTTAATAGATCTAAGTACATTTCAGTAATGAAAGAAGTGCTAATGTCAATTAGAAACATATAATAAAATTGATATATTTGTAATTATTTTAAATATTTATTTTTATTTTGTGACTACATAAATTTAGTCATTTAGAGAAAGTTATAGATTAATTTTAAATCACTTTCGTCATCTTAAATGTCATGTTAGATCATTGTTTTTCCACAAGTAATGGAAAAGTACTTTGTTTTTGAAATCAAAATCAAAGTTCTCTCCAGAGATAATCTCTAATGGAAGTTTGATATACATTTGTCTAGGTAGGATTTCTCTGTTTGCATAAATATACTACCCTCAAATTGTGTTAGTTTTAAGTTGTTTTTAAAAGAAAATCTTATTTTACACAATGTATTTTTTCTTGCTATATTTAATCTGTACAATCTGCAGATATTTTCTGTCAGTATATATGAGCTTATCCTGCTTTTCTCTCTGTTCCATAGTTTGTCCCATTCTACTACTGTATACCATAATTTAATCATACATGTGCAGCCTGATATTTATTTTTTATTTGTTTGTGATGCCTGACGTTGTACCTAAGGCTTCGTGCATGCTAGGCAAAAGTCCTCCACTACTGAGCTTCCTCTCTTGCAGCTCTAGATTATTTTTTTATTGTTAGTACAATAAATGTAAAAACAAATTCTTGTAGTGTAGGTATACAAAATTTTTATTGTTGATTAAATTTCATCATTGGACTGGGTAGAACTTACTTTAGATAGTTGATAACTGAATGTCAAAAGTTCTTGTAAGAGGTCATATTGATAAAGGTAGAAAAAAATCTCAAATTAAGTAAAAAGTATTTTTTAATAAAATTTAGGATATTACTATAGTTTGATAGATATATCTTGACATGTTTTGATTTTTATCCTACTAATATAAACAAGCTTATTGCTGAGTTGATGGAAGTTCTGTATTAAATAATACTATTTATTTATTTATTTATTTATTTTTTGGCGGTACTGGGGATTGAACTCAGGACCCTGCGCTTGCTAGGCAGGCGCTTATTCCACTGAGCTATATCCCCAGCCCTATACTATTTATTTTGAACTGTGTTCTTTTTCTGTGTAAGTCAAAGAGTGAAAACAAAACATTTAAATTCTGATGATTTAAATGATGTTATCCATTGAGTTTATATTTTATTTATTTTCTATTCATTTTAAATTAAGTGTTTTAAGGTGTTTTCATTGTAAGTGTGCTTGTGTGTTTGTCAGAGCATTGTTTGATATTTTAATTCCACCTGGTTCTAGCTTCTCAGTGTTTCTTTGAGGCAAATATGTTTGTTTGTATCACTTGCAAGGGTCAACTCTTAAAGGTTTAATCCCTTATGAAAACTTACATTATCTGCAAGTGGCATTTTGAAGAAACTTGGTTGAGAACTATTCATTTTATCTGCTTCATTAAGTATTGTTATTTAACACTGAAAAAGAGAAGAGTGAAATGTTTTAGGTGTTATGTATCATGATTTCCTGAAAAGGATTAAGAATATGAATGGACTACAAAACTATATTTTCATATTATAGCTAATAGGTTACATTCAAACAGTTTAAATTTATTTGTATCACTGAACTTTGCATTAATTCATTTCATACAGCTTTTCATACTGATTTTTCAAAAAGCACCATTAAATCACACATATATCTAGCACAGTGACTCTATAACAATAGTTTTAGGATTATCATGTCGCATTCTGCTTTTAAAGTATTTTGAAAATGTGAGACCAGCCCTTATAATAATATGAAAAACTCTAAAATATTCTAACAGAAATAAGCAGTGTTTTCTCATCATTAGGTGTTTTTATAGTAAATGGTAGGTGATAGTGGCCTGCTGTGAAATGAGAAACTTATTTTTTTCCATCCTAGATTCAAACATTAGAACTTCATGCAGTAATTTGTAAATATTAGATAATAATTAACAGAAAACAATTGAACAGGGACCTGTGGAATTATAACAAAAGTTTAAAGAAAAATTGCCATCAAATTCCTGGAAAGAGAGGAAAAGAGGGCTGTAGCTTGAAAACATTCAAAGAAATAGTGTTATGGTTTGTGTCTAGATGACTCCCCCAAACCTCATGGGGCTTCTTCAGAGGAGTCTGAATCTAGAGTATGTGATGCTGGGATTAAGGGTGTGTGATTAGTAAATCAGTCCACGGATTGGTTTGGCATAGTTCTGCCCAGGATTAAGGGTAAAAGTGCTACAACCGCCCTAGGACAGATAGCTTGCATACTATATGAAGGAGAGATAGTCTTGTCTCCCCTCCTTCTTCGTG
Organism: Dinomys branickii; assembly: GCA_004027595.1. NCBI lineage: Eukaryota > Metazoa > Chordata > Mammalia > Rodentia > Dinomyidae > Dinomys > Dinomys branickii. The sequence goes on from PVLD010011669.1 coordinate 31,068, forward strand.
CATTTCTTTTTTTAAAATTTTAAAAATGAAGAAAACATTCACAGACATCCATTTACAAAATAGCATAAGAACAATACAAACAATATACAGTCACAAAATGGTAGGAAATTAATAGTGGTTGTTGTATTACATATTGATATCTTCAAAGTGGTTTCTCTGGAAAACAAATAGAGACATGCAATAATCATCAAACAAGTAATCATTAACTGTTGCTTTCAGTAAAGCAATAGAAGACAGTAGTACAACTATTAGCTATCCTGTATGTACATACATACATAATTTCCCCTTCTTTCCTTTCTCCTTTCCCACACCTAGTTACCCATTACTTTTGAGCATTTTCTTTTCATTTCACAATGTCTATCATACCTCCTAGTTTTTATTCACTCTTTTAGGTTCTTACTCTACTGAGACAATATGTTGCTTACACATGCAGGTCTGATTTAATACAGTCTCTAGTTGTGACCATTTACCTATAAAAGCTTTGAGTTTATCTTTCTTTATAGCTGAGTAATATTCCATTGCATAAAAGTACCACAATTCTTTTATCCAATCCTCAATGGATAGACATTTGGGTTTCTTCCATAATTTAGCAATTACAAATTGTGCCGCTATGAACTTGGTTGCACATATATCGCTATGATATGATGTTTTCAGATCTTCTGGGAAAATACCCTGAAGGGAAATAGCTGAGTTGAGTGGGACCTCTAGACCTAGTTTGCTGAGGAATCTCCAGACTGGTTTCCACAGTGGTTTCACCAATCTTCATTCCCACCAGCAGTGGAGAAGAGTTCCTATTTCTCCACAGCCTCTCCAGAATTGTTATTGGTTGGTTTTTTGGTCCATCTTAATGAAGTATCTTTGTACTTATTTATAGCTTCATTGATTTCTTTCAACAGTGTTTTACAGTATTCAGTTTATTCTTAGTTGGTATTGCAAATTGAAGGATGTGCTGTGAATTGAACCCAGGGCTTCAGATGTGATGGGCAAGTGCTGTAACCACTGAGCTACATCCCCAGCTTAGTATTGTAAATTGAATTGTTTTCTTCATTTTATGTTCAGATTATTCATTGGTAGAATATACTAATATATATTCAATTGGTTGTTACATACTGCTTTTAGGTGCTTACATAATATTTCTCATACTTTATTTAGTAGACTTCTTACTTAAGAAAATTTCTTTGTACTAGATTGTAACATTTTCAGCTGAAGATAGTTTTATTTACTCCTTTTCAATCTGAATACCTTTTATCTTTTTCTTACCTAATTATGTTAGCTGGATCTCTAATACAATTCAAATAAAAGATGCTAAAGCTGTGAAAGCAGTTCTTTCCTGATATTAGGAGGATAATATTCAGTCTTTCCATTAAGTGCAATGATGAGATTTTTGTGACTGGCTCTTTATCAGGTTGAAGTAGTACCCTGATTTCCAGTTTGTTGAATTTTGTAGGATTTTTATCAAAAGCTGTGTATATGACTACTGAAATTGTAATTAATATAATTAAAATTGTTATGACTCTAAATGTGGTGTGTTCTGATTGAGCTTTGAATGCTAAACCAGTATTCCATCCCTAGAATTATCTCACTTGGTTATGGCGTATAATTCTTTATATGTTATATACATCAGTTTGCAGGTAATTTTTTTCAGTTTGCAGGTAATACATCAGTTTGTTGAGTAATTTTATACATATAATCAAAAGGGATATTGGTCTGTTCTTTTCTTGTGCTAGCTGAGTTTGGAATCAGTTTAATGCTTGACTCATTGAATGAGTTAGGATGCATTTACTCCTTTTTTATTTTATGAAAGAATTTGGAGTATTTATATTAATTCTTTAATATTTTATAGAATTCATCAGTGAAACCATTGTCTTATACTTTGCATGAATGTTAAAATTAATTCAGTACATGTATTATATCAGTCTACTCAGACTTTCTGTTTTTGTTTTTTCTTTGATGGTTTTATTTTCTAGAGATACGTCTTTTTCATTGAAGTTATCTCATTTTGAGAGCATGTAATTGTTTATTCTACTCCATTATAGTATTTTTATATCTGTCATTGTTGCTGTTGCCTTTTCATTCCTGATTTTTGTAATTTGAGTTTCTTTTCCCTTGGTCCAGTTATCTTATGGGTTTATTTTGTTGGCATTTAAAAGAATTAATTGGGGTTTTTTTCTTATTTTTATGTTCTCTATTTCATTAATTTCCACTCTAACCTTTGTTATGCTTTGCCTTTAGCTTGCTTTGGGCTTATTTTGTTCTTTTTTAGTTTAGATTTTTAAAAACAAATGTCAGTCTGAATGATACACGATGGTACATTCTAGAGATTGGGGAAGGGTGGAGAGAGAATATATGAAGAGGCTGGATTTGTTCAGGGTAGGCTACATGCATACATTGAAACATTACACCGACCCCTACTGATATTTACAATTAATGCATATCAATATACAATTTAATTATAAAATATAATTAGGTGCTGGGAAATAGGGAAATAATGTTCAAATCAGAAGAGGAACTAGGGAGAGGGGAGGGAGAAGGGAAAGAAGGGAAGAGGAAAAAAACAGAAACAAAACTTTTCTAAATATGGCAGGGAAGAAAGGTTGAAGGGAAAGGAGAGGAATGGGTAGAAAAAAGAATCAAGATACATCACGTACAGGTACAATTGCCCTATATGAATGTGATCATCATGTATACCAAAACTGCACCAGTAAAATTAATTTAAAAAAATGAAAGATACTCAACTCTGAAAAAAATATATAATTATCATACTGGTTTTATCCCTTTCTTTTAAAATGTCACTTACAGTTCTTAATTTTTTCCAGTGAATTATTTTATTGTTTTTTTGTTGTATTGTTTTTTTCATTTATGTAATACATCTTTTGTGTTCTTTATACTTTCTTGTTTTGACTCATTAGATCTTTAAAAGTGTGTTAATTTCCACAGAGATTTTTAAAATTTCTGGTGGCTACTGCTTTTTGCTTTAATTCCATTGTGGTTGGGGAACTTATTTTGATGACTTCAGTTTTTTTTTTTAATTCATCAAAGCTTGCTTTGCAGTTTACCTTACGATCTGAACAGCATTCTCCATTTACTTTTTAGAAGAATGAATATTCTGGTGTTGGTATGTTAAGTGAGATGGTCAGTAGATATTTCCAGGTGTAGATGACTTCTGGTGGTGTTGAGGTCTTCTTGTATACTGTTGATACTCTGCCAAATTTTTCTATCCTCTGTTGAAAGTGGTATTTTTAAGTTTCTAAATTTTATTGTGGAATGATTTATATTTTCCTTGGAATGATTTATATTTTCCTTCAGTTCTGTTAGTTTTACTTTATGTACTTTTTGGTATTTTGCTAGTTAGATGTTTTCAATTTTTATATCTAATTTTTGGATTAGACATTTTTGTTTTTTAACCTATAAAAGATATTTTGTGCACTTTAATTTTTCAATTATTAACTTTTTTTGCTGTTTGTATTTATGTCTGTCCATATAAAGTTCATCAGATATACAAATTATATATATATATATATATATATATATATATATATATATAGTTTTATGTAATAGCTTTTAAAATCTATTAAGAGAAGAAAGGAAAAATATCCAATTATCTAGTCATCTTAAATTGCCATCATAATGAACTTTACTAAAAGTGTGCTTCCTTTTTACATGTGGAAGTGTCTGGAGTTGCTTGCATAAGTATAAAGGACCTTATTTAGTGCTAGAGTATTTTAAGTTGTTGCCCTTAACAGTGAGTGTGTGTGTGGGAATATCTTTTTACAGAACTTTCATTCATGAAAGATAATTTCGTTGGATATCACCTTTGTTGTGGACAGCCAGTCCCCTATTTGGTTATATTTGAGCAGTTTGGATATTATTTTACTGCCTTCAGCCCTTCATTTTTTGTGATAAATAAGCTGTTGGTGTTTTTGAGGTTTTTGTGTGCAGTAATTTTTACACTGTTTTCAAATGGTCTCTGTTTGCCTTTCAGTATTTTGACTCTAATGTATCTAGGTGTGTGTCTCTGTCATTTAATTCTCTTTGAAGTCATAGGGCTTCCTTCAGCCATTTTATAGTTTTTCTTCTCTTTTCTCTCTTTTCTCATTGTATTATTTCTTCTCTGTGTGTGATGGTCTGTTTGATACGGACTCAATATTTTTCTTAGCCTATGCCCTTTTTTTTCTTTATTCATCTTCTCTCTGTTCTTCAGGTTGCAGTTTTGTCAGTAATAGTTCAACTTTACATATTTTTTGTTGTAGCTCATATTCAATATTTAGATCCTTCCTTGAATTTTTTCATCGTTTTAAACTTTACTTTGGCTCCAAACTTCTCTAGTTCTTTTGTATAATTTACTTTTTAATCAATGTGCTATATATTTTATGAGAAACTATCATCGTGCTTTCTTTTTATTCCTTACAAATTTGTTTAGTTCTTTGAGTGTTTTTGTGATCAGTGCTTCGACTCCTTTGTCTGGTAGGTCTAACAGCTCCATCCTGCTGTGGACAGTTTCCATCACCTCCTATTTTCCGTGTGTGTGGGACACACTTTCCTACTTCTGTGTCTGTTGTTATTTGTGGAGAGCGGAGAGTATTGCTAATTTCTGTGCTGTGTGGAAGCGCTTGAAGACTAAGGTGATTAATTTGCACATACTGGTTTCCTAATGGGGTTCTCCCTTTGATGCTGCAGCTGTTGTTATGAGGAAAAGGAAAGGTACTAAATTTGCCAGATGGCTCCCATCGTTGCCTGGTACAATGCAGACGCTGGAAGATAGGATATTATAATTTCTACATCCGGTAAATTGCCCTGGAATAGGTTTGCTCCTTCAGGAAGCTGGGATAAATAGGAGCTGACAAATAGCTGCAAAGGCCAATCCAGCAGTTCTGTCATTTATACAGATCTCGGGAGAAGATAACTACATATGTTTTATTAACTGATCTCATCCCAATCCTTCCTGCCTAGCAGAAATTAGGCATGGCAGAATGAGTGGGTACCTCCACAGCATGATATAAAACTGCTGCATAAAGCTGAAGAGAACGGGGTATGTTAATGTTCATCAGTTACTAAAGCCACCAGCAGTAGTTCTTCTGTACTCATGTTTGGGGAAGGAAAATGCCCCTTGCCTACTGACAGCTGGCCAAAACTGCTCAGTAAGGCTGGACAGTGGGCGGATAATCAAAGTCTCCAGCGTGAGAACCATATCCTCACAGTGGTCCTACCAAATTTCTATACATTTTGTTGAATGCAATTTAGTATACACCCTTCATCAACCTCCAGAGACCTTGAATGAATTTTCTAATTGAACCTACTCAGAAGGTATTTCTTTGGGGTAATTTCCTCTAAGTCCTAATGTTCCCATTCCAGAACTCTCACCTCCCCATTCTTCTTCTAATCTAAATTAAAATAATAATTATTCTGTTACATATTTATTCATCCTTTCAAAAGTAATTCTGGGGTCAATGCAGATTTGGGAATTGGACATTCCCTTCATTTTCATTGCACTGACAAGAGTGTGCGTCTTGCTGTGTGTGTACCTCCACTCTTGGATGTTTGGGTGCACCTTTCTCCAGTGGTGGTGTTTTTTTTTTTTTTTTTTTTTTTGACACGGGACTATTTATTTTGTGTGACTAACTTCTCAGAATGTACAGTTTGTAAATTTCAGATATGTTTTAGAATTTTGTTGCAGCAAATTACCATGACTTCCAAGTATTAATTTAAACCTTAGTATGAGGCTGTTCTTAATTTTCATATGGGTTAACAGATAAATACTGAAAAAATGTCTGTGTTCTAACATCTTTTATACGTATGTCATATGTACCTGGTAACAGCAGTTTCTTACTTCAAAATAGAAATAAACCATGTTATGGGTTATGTTTTTCATGAAGAATTGAAAATTCTGATTTATTTAACATTAGTCTATATTTAAGAAATTGGGTGACCTCATCAAACTGGAATTTCTTTTTAGTAGTGACTCACTATTCGCACACCCTAAGTCATGTACTGTGCTATAGAAACTGTCCAAGGAGGATCTGTAACATGATTTCATTTCAAACTTCAAACAGTTTCAAGATTTACAGTTGTTCTGTGTCATTAGGGTAATATTCTCATTTAGTCTGCGTTAGTGACTATGTATAGTAATTTATATGCCCTCATTTGTGATTACCTAAAAGTATGTTGCATGTCTGCCAGAATTTCTACTTTGGACCTGCTAATTAACTAACACCCTGGGTGTTTAGAGTCAGACAGACCTGGATCAGAGCCCACTTCTGGTGCTTACTGACATTATGACCTTGAAAAACTTAAAAATAGGAGTTTTGGTTTCATCATCAGTAAATAGGGAATAATCCATGAAAGCTATTCTGCTTAGAAGTGTTGCGGACATCTGATGGAAACACATAGCATACAGCTAGTAAGCAAGCCCTTAATTAATATTAGCTATAACTAGTTATTTGATTTAATGTATCAATTGTCATAGCAGTTGCAGTGCGTTATCCAATGGGTGATTGGTCATTAATTAACTTCTCAAAATAATACAATAGATTTTTGTTGCAATCTTTTTAGAACTATCTCTTAAGGAGATAGCTCAGCTCTTCATAATCTTGTACTCTGTTTTAAAAGCCTGTAATTCCTTTATTCACTTTAAAAATAAATACTCACTGAAAAATGATGAAAAAGACATGTTTTGTTTCTGTTACGACTTTAAAAATCTGTTATCCTGGGGGATGGGGATATAGCTCAGTGGAATAAGCGCCTGCCCAGCAAGCTCAGGGTCCTGAGTTTGATCCCCAGTACGGCCAAAAATAAATAAATAAATAAAAATCTGTTATCCTGATAATTGACAACAGTAAAGTCAATTATACCTTAGAAAGCCTCCCTTAGAGCATTCCACATCTACAGTGCTTACCACAGACACTATAACAATTTTCCCTTATTTGTGTGATGTTTTATTTTGGAATAGTCATTCTATAATGTGTGCACTGGCTGACTTCACAATTAATCTCCGCTGTTTTCTGTATCAAATATTACTATCCTTGATGTAGAACATCTTTTTCTAAATGTTAAATTGTATTAGGGTGATGCTTTCATTGTTTGTTTGTTTGTTTTTTAAGGTACATTAAGCAGTTGTCATTGACTAGGCTGAATTTACCTTGTAGTTCTCAAGTTTTATTGCAGACAGTAAATTACTTGTGTTACTTTAAAAGACATTTCAAGACAAGTTACTTCTTGGAAATTCAAGTCCATAGATGTAGAGAGTCTGGGGGTCTGTATTTCTTTTAAAGTTTTCAAAGTTGTTCTGCCACCCAGAAGAACTCTATCAGCTGTTACCTTACTTCTTCAGACTATTTGTTGTCAGCTTTTTTCCATTCAGCATGATATTGCCATGTTTCCAGATTTTACCAGTATCATTTACTGTGTCACAGTTAGGTTGTGCGGGTGCACATGTTCTTAAGAGCGCATGCACTGTATGCCATTGAAATTACTGGGAGCGTCTTCAATGGAAGAAACATGAGAGAAACAAACAGAAACCAAATTTTCACTATTTTTTAAAGTCAAAAAAGAAGTGAGTTTTAGCCGTAGACTAGACAACAGCAATTTGATATACATCAAGATGGTTTTAAACTTAATGCTTCCTGGGGTTGCATCGGCAGCGACATCAGAGCCACAGCAACTCCCAGGGATCCAGCCAAGGAACAAACAGGAACTGGAGCACAACAGCAAGAGAGAGCTGCAGATGGAGGTGGATCACACGGCCCCACGCCCTTCTCACTCCAACATCAAGCAGGAAGCATGAACTGAGTTACTGGGCTTCAACTCCCACCCTGAACGCCCTCTGTGAGCACCTTGAGCCTCGGCGGCCTGCGCAATCACCACCTGTTCCTGGCAGCAATGGGACGAGTCCACAGGCTTCAGGACGCACCCCAAACTACTAATACGAGCAACAACAGTGTCTCTATACTGCTTGCATATATGAACCTTGTATGAACCCATGGCGACCGGGTAGGCAGCAGGGAGAGAACCTCCCGGAGGAATGCCACTCAGACATAGGAATATAGCAACATGTGAAGGTCAGAAAGGAAAGAGGTGGATATCCTGAACTCGAGAAGGACCTGAAATGGGAACTGAAACCCTCGGAAAGACTAAGCAAAACCTCATCTGGCGGAGGGGATCAGAGATCTGCCATGGCGCAGTCAGAGGGAGACGAGACGGAGAGGGAGGTCGCCGCTCCAAGCACACCCTTGGTCCATGCCCTCGTTTCGGCATTCGCAGCTTCAGCTTCGGAGACCCATTGCCCAGCTGCAAGGGGTGGGGAGCGGTAATACTGGAGATCAGGAGGAGGTGGGAGGAGAAGAAAGGGCTTCTGGCATCAAGGCAATGGGACAGAGCCAAAAGGGTCACAGAGGGTGCCCTGATGGGGGTGCGTGCCCTGTGGCTGCTCCGATGTGGGCCCCGCAGCTGCTGCGCTGTGGGCCCCGCGCTGCAGTGGGCCCCATGGCTGCGCCACTGTGGGCCCTACAGCTGCCCCGCAGTGGGCCCTGATGCTGCCCCACTGAGGGCCCCGCGGCTGCTCCAATATGGGCCCCGCGGCTGCTCCGATGTGGGCCCCGTGGCTGCTCCACTGCTGCTCCACAGTGGGCCCGGTGGCTGCTCCGCTGAGGGCCCTGCTCAGGGCACCTCATGGACTGGACCCGCCCCCACCCATAGCAGTACGACAGGGTGGAGCCTGGCGGTCCGCTGTGAGCATATGTGCTTTCCCACGTCCAACCATGGCAGTTGGTATACACCCATGTATGTTATAGTATAGTCTGAGGCAGCTATATCTCTTCCCAAGGTGAGAGTCCAAGGATATAGATAAACCCAGGAGTACAGTTATTATCACAGGGAAGATGACTGATTGAGTGGTAGGGCAACAGAGATGAGGGAGGAGAAAAATTCAATGATCAAATGGGCCATCAC
>PVLD010011669.1:40110-64221 GCA_004027595.1 Dinomys branickii
AGGTGAAGGTAACATTATGTAGGACAGCATCCAGAGCTAATTCCCTTCTATGTTCTCTATAATTCTGTATTTCCTCAGTCGTTTTTGTATTAACAGAAGTGAAGATAACTTTATATTATACAGCATCCAGTGCAAATTCCCTACTATCTTCTCTATAATTTGGTATTTCCTTTAATGTTTTTGTGTTAACTAATGTGAACATAACTATGTAATACAACATCCAGTGCTAATTCCCTACTATATTCTGTAGAACTTTGTATTTTCTGTATTGTTTATGGCTTTTCTGGATCATATGTCTCCATTCTTTTGTCTTTAAAATAAAATACAAAAAAAAAAATAAACTTAATGCTTCCTTTTCCTGGATGTGTGGGATAAGTGATCACAGTAAAAGACATTTTTTTTTTTTTGTAGTGGATGACTTGTTAATAGTATGGAGGAACTATCAGAAAAAGTTAGCATGTGGAAAAGATACCGGCATATTTGCTAAAATTGAATTATAGAACTTAGAGAATAAGATACCGTATTTCTTTAAAAAGAATATACCTGCTTGCACAGATGCTAGCTTTTTTTCTTTCCAAAAGTATCTATGAAGATTTTATTTATATATATATATATAGAGAGAGAGAGAGAGAGAGAAAAATACCTATACAGATATATATATAGGTATATTATAGTCTATATCGATACTTAGGTCATTTTAAGTGCTAACTTATTCTCAAAAAAATTTTTGTTTTTGCCTTAAATAACTTTTGGGAAGAATTTTCCAAGGGAAACACTTAGTTGACTCAGTGTGTTAAAATTCAAAGTCGGAACTTTGCTAACATGCTATAACAGTGAGTGAAAAGGCCTCAAGAAATTAAATTCAACATATTGTTTTTATTTTATCTCATTTAGAACTCAGCTCATTAAAAATGTAATTCAACACAAGACATGGACATTTGCTTTGGCTGAAGTTTTTGTTTTGCTGCTGTATACAGAATCTTCTTTTTAGTGCTGTAAGAGCAACCCCTTACTCCTTCCTTTTTGTTTTTTAACATGGCATTTTATTTAAGAGATCAGTTAGAAGAAGGCTTTTCCTTTTGAAAGCCTCATATACAAAATTTTTATTTCGTGCTGTATAAGCTTCTTTTTGGTTCTGTTCACTTTGTTTATTTTTGGAATTAAACTTAAAGAATTTAGAGTTTTCAGGTCAAACTAGATAAGGGAAATACTGAATCATTGAATTTTGCCATAATTGGCAGATTAGTAAAATATGGTAGTTAGAAAAATAGTCTGAAAATGCAAAAAAGAAGCTGGGTATAGTGGTATGTCATTGTATATGAGGCTGGGGCAGGAAGATCTTAAATTCAACTTTGTGACTTAGTGAGACCCTTTCTCAAAAAAAAAAAAAAAAAGTTTAAAGTTGATGGGGATTGTAGTTCTGTGAAGAGACTGAGTGTAATCCTAAATACTGTCCTCACCAAAAAGAACTCATAGAAGAAAATGGTTTTTGGTTTCTAACAATAGTGATTTTTAAAGGTATATTCTATATTTCTTGGCCAATTTATAGATTGCTAAACTAAATATTTGCTGTGTAATGTTTTGGTCATGTGAAAATTTGCTACTGGTCATCACTTTCACCATGAAATGAGAATTCTTTAATGCTCTTTTCTCAAATGTTATTTTCTTCTTGTTTTCTTTGCACACAGTTGACCAAACAGGGTACATTCTAAAAGCTCATAAAGAGCTGCACGTTTTAAGATCTCTTTATCACAGTTACATATACCTACACAGATCTACTTTTCTTTCGCAGTCTTTGTTTCTGACACTTAAGTTGGAATCTTTACTTCTGTGTGTTATAATCCAGAATCCAAAAACCATTCAGTTCTGGAACATGGACAGTGCTCACAAATACTTGACTACTTAATGCACAGGTAACGGATAAGCAGATTCTTTCCTGAGGTCTTAGAGTATTCGCCTAAGACAATCGTGTGATACGTTTTCTCTTTAATATTAGGGCATGGCATTAGACACTGTGAAGTTATGAGTTCTCAGTCACATGAAATTTCTGCTACTTGTAGTGAGGGTTGATGCAAAATGGCCCTGTAAAGGTGCTCTGCAGTGATCTTGACTCAGATTCTTAATATGTGTGTTAATTTTTGCTTTACCAAAATTGTTGATGTTCTGTGCTTTTGCTAAAAGATTAAATATGCCTTAAGTTCCTTTATTAAAAGTTTGCTTTGAAATTTACCGGCGTAGCATGTTACATGCCAATTTAGAGTATCACATGATTGCTGTATTCCATTTTTCAAAAACATTCATTTGCTAGTGTTTTATTCAAACTCTTGAATTGTTTGGTACTATTTTGTACAGGAGAAAATAGTACATTTAGGAGACCAAATTTTCTCAGGGTGTAGAATTACTTGTATTATATAAAGATCTTTTCCAAGGGGAGAGAAACACTTTGTTTTCTCTTCTTTGGATAGTTTCCCTTAATTAGATACTGCTAAGTCTTTCTTCAAAGATGGGAAAAGTAAAAGAAAAAAACAAGATATGTGAGACTTAACTGTATGTTTGTTTGAATTCTACCATTTCATTAACCCCAAGGTATGAAAAAAATTTATAGTTTCAGTTCTTTGATTAAACAAGGATTCTAATAAATACTAACTTTCATCGCATGATTAGAATTTTCCTGGACTACTAAAGATGTTTGCTGTTGCCAGTGAAGTTTGGCCTACCAGCATACTAGATACTAGTGATTGATTTGGAACTCATGATTTGGCTTGTCCTTTCTTCTCCTTCCTGCCAGACTTCACCCCAGTGCAGGACTGAGAAAGATTTTGTAGTTGATAATAGTTTTGTGTGCCTGTGAGTCTCCTGGTTAGGCCAGAGTTTTGCATGCAAGGCTATTCTTGTGGATTTTATATCAAGGCTCAAAGCAAAAGGCACTGGGAACCTTGCAAAAAACCTTGTTCCATTATAGATTTAAGGTTTACCTTTCCATTGTTACTGCATAGTCAGCCTGCTGGTCAAAGTTAGGAAGGAGAAGACTTCCTTTGGTCTTGAGAATACAGCTTTCAATGTTTTCTGTGAAGTAGTTCTTTAAAAAGCACTCCAGAGAAGAAACTGTAAATGAATGAAGTTTATTAGTTGTTTCATGAGATGGACACCTCTGTTTCCCCTTAGTAATTTTTAATATTATAAAATGCACTTTAAATATTGTGGGTTTCATTTTTAGATTACTATTTGTGACTGATACACAAAATTGAGCGTTTTATCAGTATAGATCTTCTTTTACCCAGATATTAATTACAGATTTCTTCTTAGTATAATAAAAATTTATGCTACTTTATTATTACTGTTTTTGAGGTCATTATATCCATAACTAACAGTCTTTCTTTATTCACTTACTTGAGGCTAGACATGTTCCTCTGGAGTTGAAAGTTGATTTGAATCTTCATATGATTTCAGCTTATCCAGCAGGTTTCTATCTCTGGTCATTATGTTGGGAGAGTAATTGTCTGTAAAGAATACTTTTTTTTTTATATTTTGGTACCAGGAATCAAACTCAGGGCTTTGCTCTTGCCAGGCAGGTGCTATGCCACTGAACTATATGCCCAGCCCAAGAATACATTTTTATATCTATTCTAATTAGTGTATATATGGATTGTACAGTCTTTAAACCTTTCAGTTTTCTAAACTGAATCACAGATTGTTGGTCTGTGTATATATTAGTTACTTGGAATTTTACTTAATTTATGTATTTAGAATTTAGAGAAAAACATTGGTTTGTGTTACAGAGTTATTTACTTATTTATTTATTGACCAGTAATATTCCTGCTAGTCAAAGGCCATATACTGTAGCTATCAACAGAAGAGAAAATAGAGGATAGGTCAACATTCTTTTACTCATTAAATTTTATGAGTTCTGATGACGTACATACACATTTTAAAAAATGATGAGCACTAGGAATATGCTTTTAAATTTCCTGACTGTTTGAAGAGGTATATACAGTGACAGTCTTATTTTGATGGACAAAATACCCAACACCCACAAGTTAAAGGAGGAAAGGTTTATTCAGCTCACAGTTTGTTGAGGTTCCAGTCCATAGTCTGCTCACTCTGGTACAGAACAGATGGCAGAGGGGCATCACAGAGGAGAAATAGCTCTTGTCATGACAAGCAGGAAGTAGTTATTCTTTCTGCTTTCCCCATTTATACCACTCAGGGGGTCTATTGGTTGGTGCTACCCCCTCCCTCCAAGGGTGGGGCTTCTGTCTTCAGTAAATCCATCATCTAGACCCAAGGCTATGCTGAGCCAATCAGTGGACTGATCCAGTATCTCACCCCATGATTCAGTCACCTCCCCAAAGCCCCAGCTTAGAGTGCACGAGGCTTTGGGGAGACATCTAGATATAAGCTATAACAGTGGTTCAATTTATTCTTTATTCTGAACTATAAAACACAGATTCTGTGAAAGGAAAGCAGAGATATAACAATCATAACATTTGGGATTCTAATTAGTGTGTAATAGCATGAAAATAGAGCTCTGACATTGATTTTAATCTACATTCTGAATAATCAGATCTCTGTATCCTCAATATGTAAGAATATTAATTGTTAGCCGGGATAAATTATTAAGGAATGTAAGGTACAAATGCCTATTAAAATACCTTTATTTTTGACATGGTAGCATTTACATGCCACATAAACTTTAAATGATATGAAAATGTATATGTATAAGTTTTACTTTCATCATTCTCTGAGTGTCAATCTCCTCTTCCCCTTAGAATTTATCATGGTAGAGGTGGGATAATGTGCTTAGAATTGCCGTGTCCTGATTTATAGTAAAGTGAGTGTCAAGTTTGTTTTTAGCAATGAGAAAGGAATTCAGTTTGAAGAACAATCCACTTGAGTTTGATTTAGTCTATTTTAGATAAGAAGCTGGGCCCTGCAGGCACCTTGGGCACATGCTTCAGTTCTGAGAGTGGATCTCCTGTGACTCTTCGGTGCCCAAATCAATGGATTTGAAGTATTTTAGATGCTACTCTGAATGCAGTCATTTTTATGCTATACAGATGGTAGCTTTTAACTGGAAGAGAACCTAGTAAAAGTATCTTAGAACTTTATCATCTCAATGCACAAACTTTTTCTCCATGGGAATGAAAACATAAATGCAAATATAGTCTTGTTAGTGTTTCATAAAATTGAATTCAGTTATACCTCTCTTAGTACTTATGGCTTTTCAGTGTTAGGAAAAAATCTTTGCTACCGTTTGACCTCTATATTTGATGAATGGATCTACATTAATTTAAAGGAAAATGCTTATTTTAATGGTCTTTTAAAACTAGATGAATTTTTAAAGGAATTTCAGATGTGATTTCTTTAATACGCATCAAGGTCACTTTAATGAAGTTCTTTTTCTTCAAGCTAGCCCTTTTTAAAAGAACTAATGCTTAATCCAGTCATTCCATCTGCCCACAATTCTTTTATCTCCATTTGAATTGTGGACAGTGACAAGTTCAAAACTCCTGGGCACTTATAACCAAATTTCTTCTAGCAATTTACATTTTGGGACCCTAGAATTTGGACTGTACATAGTATTGGTATTTTGGCACATGATCTAGATCCTATATTATTCCTTAATCACCCATTTCTAATATTGAAAGTCAACATTTTTCATTATTAGGCAAAATGTTACTGGTCTCATTGTTACCACTATAAACATTTACCGTGATATAAGCTTGACCTCTGTCTCAATATTAGCCACATTAACCAGTTTTGGACACCAGTCAGCAGTGCCCATCGTAATCTAGAATGAGGTTTTATTTTAATGTCTTAATCTGGTAACTGAAAGAACAATCGTGGTCCTACCTTGAATTCACCAAGCATGAATTCCATGTATTGTAAAAAATGAGGAATCCTAATTCTCAAAAGTCAGCACATACAACATTGAATTTCAGCATATCATCAGTAATATAAAGAATCAAGTTAACTGTCATACTTTGACAGAATTCCTTCATCATTGGCAGGAAAGAAACTAATTCTCCCCACTTATTAGGTAAAGGAATCTGAGGCACTGAAAAATCAGAGTGGCTTGTTCCATGTATATAAACAGGAGGAGTTTTAAATAAAAGTCAGGTCACTCAAAGCTTGATACTTGGCTCTGACAAAATGTAATACCTCCTTGGAAAGTTTATATGTGCTTAATATTTAAGCCAAACATTTTTGACATCTAGCTGAGTATCTTTCTTCCGTTGTTCTCTGAGGTTTTTAGTTTCTAAAATGAAAAACATAGGCCTTTTCAGTAAAACAAACAGGTGTTTTGTTTAATTCTGCAAAAGATTATGAAGGGGATATTCTAGTCAGAATTCTTTTTTCCTTTTTTTTTTTCTTTTAAACTGAAACTGTAGCTCTGATGCAAGTCACAAGGAGCAGTCCTATGGCATCTGAGTGAGAGGCCAATCCATGTGGCAGCTTTTCAGAAGGTTGAAGTATCTGGAAGACAGACATGCAGAGTTTCTGTGCTATACTTAATTTTAGAAACTTCTTAATTTTAATGTGTTGTCGATGGCACAAAAGAAATTTTCACTGGGAGCCTTTTGCGGTGTTTGAGGTAATGAGGTAACGACTCTTCTGTTACTAGAATCCCTTAACAACAAGGCCAATAGGAATGATTCCCTATGTCCTGAGGATTTTCTTTGGCCTTCATAGTCTTCAAAGAACTTTATAGCATTGCAAGGCAATATTGAATTTCCATGTTATATCTGCACCCATAAATTAAATGTTTTTCCTTTTTAATTATATAGTGACACTGCACTGTTAATCAAGTACATAGAAAAACCTGAGGATCACTGCAGTTCCCAATGTTTGAGATGGGTAAAGTGATGAATTTTCAGCAGCCGCCACATGACCTTGCTGTTTCTCTTCTTTTTTTAAAATCAAAGAAAAATGGAGAATTTCATTTGTTTGTTGCTTAATCCAATTTCCCCAAAATTTTAGGCAAGATTTTCTTTCCTGGTTTCTAAAAGAAACACAACAAGGTCTCTTGCCATTACTCCTCAGACAGTGTTCACTCCTCAGTAACACGCACACACACTCTCCCCAAGGCTCTGGATTCTGCCCAAGAGATGCCACGCTGGAAAGTAGGAGGCCAAAGACTTGGATCTGAATTGGGAGTTAGAGTTGAGTAAATAAAAGCCTTAAATGCAGATTAAGCTCTTTGTTTCACGGAATTATATTACTTTGTCCCTTTTTATATTGTACTTTTAAATCACCTCTCAGTGTTAGGTTTTAACCACATTGTGTCTCAATAAAATTTTCTAAAATGTCTAAATTCTATTTTCTGAGATGTCTACTGTTTTAATACAGCTGTATCTGTACCATAATTGGACTATTGACTTACTGATAAAAGATCATTTAAAAACGTGTGTATGTGTAGCCATGCATGTATATGTGAATGTGTGAAATCAGCCTATCACTTTTTCCTTCCAAAGTGAAGCCAAAAAAAGACCAAAACAAAACCTATATATATTTATAAATATTTATATATATATGTTGAAATTTAGTCCAAAGATGGACTAAATATATATATATATATATATATATATATATATATTGAAATTTAGTCCAAAGATGGCTTGATTCCCCACATGGAAGATGGAGACAGTTTTATAAGAGCAGCAACATTCAGAGCCGTCTAGTCAGTTGCTGTCATTTAGACGCAGTCCCTTCATTTTCATAGTCTTGATTACTATGCTATTCGTGATAAATTGGAGAGCGGAAGTACTGTAGAAGACCTGCAGATTTACAGATACAGTGTCCAGATGATGTTGCAGTTAATATTACTTCATGGGCATATTTGTAATACATATATTTATAAAACTTTTCTTGTAAGAAAGGACATAGAAACAATTCAGCTAGTTCTTAAGAAGACTGACACTTTCCTTGCCACAGAGGGTTACTGTATTACTCTTTTTAGCATAAAAAATCTGTGCATATGCATTAATTATAATTTGCAAATTTATGTAAAGCAGGTTTACAAAATTAATACTAAATATTTCACTCCCATAAATTGTCTGTTGGTGGAGAAAGTTTTGAATTGTCTGTTGGTGAAGAAAGTTTTGGTAGTTTTTTGACTGTGTTTTTGTTTGGTTTTGTGGTGTTTGCTTTTTTACCTTGAACCTTGCTTGGAGCCTTTTAAAAATATGCCAGTGTGACAGTTAAGCTGAACCCAGGGGTTAGTAAGGAGTTCTCTGGTGTCTCCCGAGTAGGAGAGGTGCTCTCTGGTGTCTCTGGGATCGGTAAGGTCCACTCTGGTGTCTGGGGAGTCATGGAGGCCTGGTGGAGGGTGCTATTGCTGATCCTTGGCCTTTCTTCTCAGGTACTGTTCCTGTCTCTGCTTCTAGGCTGTCAAGAGCTGTGCAGCTTTCCTCAGACATATCTTTCACCATGTCATTGCCGCCTTAGACTGAAACCTCTAAAACATCATAAAAATAAACCCTCCTTCTCTAAATTTTGTACATTATTTGGTCCCAGCTAACTAACTAGTCAGTCAGATTATAGAAACTTCCTTGCTCATAGCATTTTAATGGTTTTCCATTGTAATTATAATAAACTACCTTTTTATGGCCCTACATGATGAGCTTGAACTCTATCTACTTTTCTAACATTCGATTTACTGTTCAGGCACAGAGCCCAGCATGACCATAGGACCATAAGTTTGGCCTGTCCAGTGGACAGCAGGAAGCCCATTGTGGCTGTCCCAGGTGAAGTTCCCTGGTTCACATGGTGTGTGTTGGCCTTTCTTTAAGCACTCCCCTCTCCATGAGTTTTATTCCTGTTTTAGGACCTTGTGCTTTGTCCTGTGATGGGGAAACATCCCTCTTTCAGTTGGTATCTGGCTGTGTTTTTCCTCATGTCAGGTGTAGTTAGATATCTTTAGGAAAACCTTTTGACTACACTCTGAAAAAGTTATCCTCTGCTCTTAACTTTTAATTCCTTTTTTAAAAATAGTTTGTAGTTTAACAATGACTTTCCTTGGCCTCCTTTTCTATTCTTGTCTTCCTTACCTTTCTCATGTTTATATTTTTCTAAGAAAGGTAAAATTGTACTTGATTTTAGATAATACTTTACAGCAATTATTTTGCCTGTACTACAGACAAGAAAAATAGTATAACTATGGATATAAAAGTTTTAAGAATTTCTCTATGAATAGGCCTGTAGTTAGGGTTGGATATGCCAACACTGTAAATTGATTTATTTAGTTTATAATTTTTTCTGTGTAAGTTGCTGCTGTAGATACTTTGCATATGCAGTATCAGTCACTTAGGCAAAGATTCCTGCTCTCTAAGGCTTACATTCTACCTGAAGTATTGTGTTTATCTTTTGCTCCTGGTTGCAGCATGGCAGCATTGCAACATTAAACTTCTTTATTGGTAAAGTAATGTAATGGATTGGTAGATAACATTTTTGTTACTTTCAAAGCAATTGAATGACTCTTCCTACAGTTAGCTTCTTGGTGTTCTTTTAGGGTCCTATAGTAATTACTTGTGCTGATATAGCAATTCTGTTTTGTTTGTTTTTTATGAGACAAAATGTCACTATGCAATTCAGGCTGGCCTTGAACTCACTATATAATAATCCAGACTGGCCTGAAACATGGGGCAATAAATAAATGAAATAAATCATTCTTGCCTGTGTAAATATCATATTGTCTCCCTAGTGTAAGACACTGAAAGAGTAAGTAAGATCCAAAATAGATATTGGGAAATGGAAAGAAACTGTTCAAAAAGAAACTGGGATGGGGGAAAGGAGAAAGGAAGGAAGGGAAAGGAAATACACACACACACACGATAGTTAAGATAGTTATACTACTAATTTCTATTAGTTCACTGAAAAGAAAGGTTTATACGTATATTGTCTGATCAATTTTTCATGCCTATATCTTACAATGTGAGCAGCTACGTGAAGATACCAACATGCAGTGTACTAACCGTTGTTACTCTCCTACTACCTTGCTTTGAAATTTTTTGTTGTTGTTTTTATTATTTTTCCTCTTTTAAAAAAGTTGAGGACTAAGATAGTTCCTTATATTTTGATTAAATGTCAAAGCTTTATTTTCCTTTACAAATTTACCACTTTGTCCGCAGCTTCTTGGTTGTGACTGTAGCATTATCAGTGTTCTATTGCAAAAGCAAGCTGATTATCTAAATATCTTAAACTTTTCCTTGGTTTAAAAAAATTTTTAACTATATGTTTATTTAGCATTTTGATGCATGTTATTTCCAAATGCATAAGCCTTATTTTCAAAACAGATTGAGAGATTTGGCTTAGTTTTCTTGGTGAATGTGCAAATGATCTGTTTTTTATAAGACATGTCTCTTTCAACTTACTGTTCTGATTATGAGTAGTTTATTATCCACATAGACATTTAAAAATAGAATATTTGCTAAAGAGTTCATATATATGTATTTAGTTGAGTGCATATTTTAGGGATGATTTAGGATTCATAAATGCCACATGAGACCATGGTAGTATAACATAAATAAAGTTTAAAAGAGGAAAAGAAAGATGATATAATATTCTAAGATCTTCAGTAAGGAAGTATGTTGGACATCTTCAGATGCTGATTTGACTTTCTTTAGAACAGAGATATCTTCTTTGTATTTAACTTACTTCTAGCATTTATACTGTCCAATTAAGTTGTCCGTTCTTGAGATTCTGATTTACACCTTTTCACATTAACATGAACTTCCTGGTTGGGGGACATTTACTTCATGTTTGAAGTTGCTCAGAGTTTCCATCTGCTTTTACTTGACTTGTGGTCTTGAGGATCATGCTTGGCCCATGGGATATTATAGTGTGCCGAGAGGATGTGGAGTTTTGTCAGCCAGTGAAATATGTCTGGCTTTTTCTTCTTTTTTTCCTTTTTTTTTCAGCAGCTTTCATTTGCTTCTCATCCTGTGTGGTCTTTACTGAACTGAATTTATATTTAACAGAACTACTCTCTTCATCATATTCTATGACTTGGTCTTTTCAAAAGAGAAGGTGTGTGAAAGGAGTATCTGAGCCAAAAAATTTGGATTATTTGGCAGTAGGGAACTATAAAACTGAAAGCTTAAAGTAGTGATATAAGTTATATATATATATATATATATATATATATACACACACACACACACACACACACACGCGCGCGCGTGCGCATACATATATACATATGGCTTCACTGTTTACAAATGTGTATTCAGTACTGCAGAAGGTATCATATTTCAAATATGTACAACTGTTAAAAAAAGTCTCATGCTAACTCTAGACTCCCAAGTTTTGTCTGTGGTGCAAATGATTTTCTTGTTTGTTTTTAGGCATTACTGCAGTCTTCAGTTAAGCAACAAGTAGAAGCTATTGAAAAACAGTACATCTCTGCAATTGAGAAACAAGCACATAAGTGTGAGGAGCTGCTAAATGCCCAGGTAATAAAAGTGGACGTCCATTATGTGTTTATGCTTTTCTTCTGACTCCTCTCCCCTGAGAGCTGTATAACTGTTTATTTAGTTTCATGCCATTTACTTTCCTTCGTGTATTTTGGAGAAAAAAAGATATGCTTATTTAAGCTCAGAGCTTGAGAATTTTATGATAGACCCAAAATAGTAGTAAAGTTCTAAAATAAGTGGGTTTTTTACAAGTTAATGATTATTCTTATGTTAATTTCTGGGTTTTAATAATATTTGCCTAAATAACTATCAGTGACCTAAGGTTTATAAATAACATATGATGACAGTTTTCATTAAGTTTATTTTAAATGATACATCAAAATTTTTAAATGCTACATATTAATGAATAACATAGTATTTATGCTTGAATTACCTTTTGTTTCATATAGACATTAGCTTCTATTTGAATTTTTCTTTTTCTTAGTCTAATGTCCTAATGGTTTAAATGATTAACTACTTCACTTGCAAAGGAGTTATGGCTGTGTCATAGTAAGTTCCTTGTAACACTTTTCAGTGATAGAAAACTTGAATGGTGAAAGCATAATCAACTTTACTTAGATGGTATGTTTTAAAGAAAGGTGAAAAATTTAACTACAAGTTAGTAAATAAAATCAAATGTAGAATTTAAATGGAGATTTGTAAGTATACTCTCTCATCCTCAAGATGATCAGTTCTAGTATATTTTTCAGTGATCTTTTACCAAATTCTTTGGAAGAAGAAATTTTGTAAATATGATGTAACAATTATACTCTTCTGGGGGATAAATAACCGGGTTGTAAAAGTCTGAAGTGTATGACTTTATAAATGAACAACCTAAATCACAGAATTAAAGTTATAAAACTTGAAACAGCATCAGGCATATATTACCAAAATAGGGTGGGTTATGCCATCTGCTTCAGACTGCAAAAGTTTATATTTTACTCATGCTGTGTATACATTGAGGGTTGTGTTTGGGTTCTGTTTCATGTCTTTATCCTGGGAAATATCATGACAGTGTATTTTCTGTGTGAACTATATTACCTGTTATCATTAAATGTAAAAGTAATTCCTGTTGCATTTCACATCAGCAACTAAACACTCTGGCCGGGAATTGACATTTCCAGTTCCACAGGGTCCCACCTAATCGTAATGGGGCCAGATAGTGAGAGATTCGGAACTTAAAGGAAGAAAGCCAGAAGTATTTGGTGACCAGCACTAACATAGCACATACAGAATCTCTGTTTCACAGGCAGATTTATATATCCTGCCATTATAGGAGAAAATCTGAAACTTCTATCTGGCCATAACTTCAAACTCAAAAGTCTGTAGCCTCTGTTTTATAGGAGAGGGCTGACTTATGTAGTTTCTACATTATCAGGTCCAGATATATGGTCCCTTTTAACCGGAGAACTAAAAACTAAAGTATATTTCCTACATCCAAGGTATCTAATAAACAGTGAAACAAAGTTTAGGTATTTGCTGTATGTACTCCTAATAGGAAAGGTAAGGATTTGAAGATTCACAGGTAATCCTTAATATGTAGCAATTGTAATAGAAATGTGCCATGACTGATCATGATTCCCTTTTCAGGGTGTTGGGACAAAGTCTCTACTATATTGTTGCTTGTAGGTTTTTCATTTTTCAGTTGCTTTGTTTGCTACATTTGCTGTGGATATTGACAATGAGATTTCAGCTTCTTACTGTAGAAAATTAAGGCTTCAAGGGCCATTTTTGGTAGCACTTAAGGGAAATGGTTTTTGTGGCTTTTCATCTTTTTTATTATACTCTGTTTACTTAAGGCATACCTATAGTTTTAGAGAAATGCTTCCTAAATGTAATATAGTTATGTGCTTTCTGCCTCATGGTGTGTGCCTGTCTGTACCTCTCTCTTTATTTGATTAAACGTAACTTTGTTTTATTAAGCCTGGATGGAAGATATCCCTATGGTCTCTTTTCCCTAAAGTATTTCACTTAAGTGCAAGTGTATAAGTGTATGCCAGGTAGTTGGAGCTTTATTGAATTTTTGCTTGGAGACACTTTATTCTGTTGGATTTCTAAGAGTGTTGAGAGTAACACATACCTGACTTAGTACTTGCTGCATAGCTGAAGGCATTTGTATTTTGTTGCTAAAAGGCCTCAGAGATTTCTCCATAAATCAAGTGTGGAAAGTGGTTTTCTGTGTCAGTCCTCAAATTTCTGAACTTCTCTGTTTTCTACCATTTGATGCTTGTGAGCTGGGTTTTTGTTGGGTATTGATTGTTTTCTTATAATGTCTTGTCAAAATTACCAAAAGCAGAATTATTAAATAAATTCAAAGAAGTTTCAGGGTTAAAGATTAACACACAAAAGTCAATTGTGTTTCTACACACAAGCTTTGAAGAACTGAAAGGAAGTTAGGAAAGTAATTTAATGTAGAGTATCTTATAAAATAATAAAATATATAGGAATAAATTTAACCCAGGTGATGAAAACGTTATACATTGAAAACTAGAAAGCATTGTTGAAAAAATTAAAAATTACCTAAGTAAATGGAAAGATATCTCCTGTTGATTAATTGGAAATATTGAAGGACACTCAAGATTTAGTTCAAGACAATGATAGGATTATGAGATATGCAAGGTTCACTCTGATGAAGCTAGGAGTTACGATGAGTAGTTTAAGTCATGTCAGTGCTAGGAATGGGGATCCACACTTGCTTTTCCAGTCAGAGTTCTTGAGATAGCATTTGAAATTTGAAGTAAGTCAATATTATTTAATACCAGCAACAAAAAGAAATGTTGTGATAGTTTGATATCTAGGAATCATTTGAATTCCACCTTTTGTCTGTCTCTCTTAAATTAAGAATTAATTGGAGAAGCTTGTGCTTTGGAGTCAGTGAATTAATCCCTCCTTTGTTACTTACCCATGTTAATTGTAGCAAGTCCTTCTCTGTCTGTACCTAATTTACCTCATCTGTAAAGTGAAGATAAAAGTAATTCCTCTCAAAAGATTGTTATGTGTATTTTATGACATTAGCTTGGCACAGTGTTTATAAGGAGCTTACGACATCTACTGCTCAGTTGATACTGAATGCATTATATCTCTTGGTCAAGCTTTTTTGTGTAAGTGGTATCAGGGAAACTTGGGTTTTACACTTTGGAGTCTACTGAAGAAATGGTATTTTTCTGATAGTTTGTTTTTTACCTTATGACCCATTCCAGCGAACCTTTACATTTTCAAACATTTATTGAGTGATCACTACTGTTCTAGCACTAGACCAGCGTTTTCTCTCTCAGCGCTGTTTTAGCTTATAACACTTTTGGCACCAAAATGGAGGGGGAGGATTTTCCACTCCAATGGCTAGTTCTCCAAGTATGCCAGGCTGGTGTCCTACAATTTAATTTTCTTTTCACATTGACCACTTAGAGTTAGTATAATTCCATAAGTTTAAGTAGCAAGTCTCGAAGGATTGCCTGTAGAGTACTCATACTTCAGTTTGACCTGGCAACAAAGTTAGGGGTTCTTATAATTGCCTTTGCTTCAGGTTTGATAATTTTCAAAAATGACTTATAAACTGGGAAATACATTTAATGCTTTGTTATTAGGGATAAAACTCATAACCAGCCAGAAAAAATAAACATATAGGAGTCAGCCTGGTAAGGAAAGGATATGTGTTCAACACCCCAGATACTTTCAGAACCCCTTCACGGAGGGGTTTTATCCTCCCCCTACATTACATATGCATGATGGAGTAAATGTTAGGTCTTGGTGCTGAGCTCAATCCTTACCCCTCTCCATTTGTGGATGCAGATGGGAAGGCTGAAAGTTCAGTCCTCTGTTCTAGCCTCGGTCTTTCTGATGGGGACCCTCCATTCTGATCCTGCAGCCGCCTAGTAGCACCAGTAATCTTGTTCCTTTTTTGGTAGTAGTGGAGTTTGAACCCAGGGCCTTCCACATGTTAGACAGTCTGCTACCGAGCTACATGCCCAGCCCTGTTTCATCTGTATTATACTTTTATGTAAAATAAGTTATATAGTTTATATCCCTTTGTGTCTGCCTGCTTTGGCTCAGGATCGTGTTTTTGAGATTCATCTGTGTGGTTGTATGTATTATTAATTATACCTTTCATTTGCTGAATAGTTTTCTATTGTATGACTGACCAGCATGTAGTTTGTCTCTTCACTTACTGTTAAATATTTAGATTGCTCAAAATCTGGGACTTCTCTGAATATTTGCATAAAATATATATGGCAATAGATGTTTTTTACATTTATAAATACTTATATATGGAATTGCTAGAATCATACTAAATGTATATTTAACTGTATAACCATTTTGTAAATTGTTTTATAGAACTGTTATCAATTGTTATTCTAGTTTACATTCTTGTTGCCAATGTATAAACGTTACCTTTGATTTGTCCTCTCAGGACTTGGTATCATCAATCTTTTTTTATTTTTGGGGTGTGTGTGTGTGTGTGTGTGTGTGTGTGTGTGTGGTTTGAAGGTTAGCATCTTTTCACATGCTTATTTTCCATTTATATATTTTACTTTCATGAAATAGATATTTAGGATTTTGCTTATTATATAGTCCATCTTTATTTTTAATGTATATATTATGAGTATCATAGTTGCTGGCCTTTTCATTTTCTTAATGGCATATTTAAATAAAATCTTTTAATTTTGATAATTTCAAATTTATGATTTTTTGTGTATCATGCTTTTAATGCTATATATAATAAATCTTTGCTTGATTATAGCTCTCAAAGAGTTTTTCTTATATATTCTTCAAGGGCTTTTATATATTTCTTAGGTTAAGTATGTTATAATTAATTTGGAGGTATGATGTAATGACATAGTCTAAGTTCATCCCTCTCCATATATGTATATACATTTATTCCAACACTGCATATACAAAAGAGTAGACTTTCCTTCATTGTGTCACGGTAATGCCTTTGGAGACAATCACGTGAGTACAGATTTCTTGACTCTAATCTGGCATTGCCTAGCCTTTCCACTGCTGAGGCTGAATTCCTCTTTGTTATCAGGTATTGTCCTATGAATCGTGAGATACAAAGCAGCATTCTCTTGTATCTGCTCACTAGATGCTATAGGTACCTACCTCCTCAGTCAGGATAGCTAGAAATGTCTACAGAAAGTACTGATGCCTTGACAATACTTAGTCTTCTATCCATAAACACGGACTGTCTCTCCATTTATAGTCTTTGAGTTCATTCACCATATTTTTGTAGTTATCCTCATATTGGTCTTTACATATTTTGTTAGATTTATAGCTAAATGTTTCATTTAGCTCACCTGTAATCTCAAAACTCTGTGAAGCCGAGGCAAAGATTGCAAGTTTGAGCCCAGGCTGGGCAACTGATGTGTACTTCAGTACAGAGGCCCTGAGTTCAATCCCTAGTTCAACCAACACACAAAAGAAATAGATGCTAATGTGCATGTTAATGTGTTTATAATTTCAAATTCTGATCATTCATTGCTAATATCTAGGAAAGCAATTGACTTTACATCATCTAACCTTTTCCATGATTACTTATTAGTTCCACGAATTTGTCAGTCTTTTATTGTTGTCTACATAGACCACCCTGTACCTGTTGGGGAAAAAAAAGGACCCTTTCATTTTCTAACCTATTTGGCTTTTCTTTCCTTTTCTTGTGTTTTGCGTTAGCTAGGACTTCTGGTACAATATTAGTAGACAATGATGAGAAGCAGAATTCTCGGCTTATTCCTGATGTTAATGAAAAGACTGTAATGTTTTACCAAATATGATGTTACCTCTAGATTTTTGTTAGTGTTCTTTTTTTATAAAGTTAGAGATGTCTTCCTTATTACTAGTTTACTGAGAATTTGGTTTTTTTGGGAGGGGGTCACAAATGGAGTGTTTCATTTTGTCAAATGCTTTGTAATTGATATGAATACGTGGTTTTTTCTTCCCTAGCTTATTTGTGAGATGGGTTATATCAGTTGATTTTCAGAACTAAATCATACTTGCATATATGCAAGAGATACCACATTGTCATGGGTATAAAATTCTTGTTCTGCATTGCTGGATTCAATTTGTTAAGGTTTTGCCAAGGATTTATACATCTCTGTTCATGAGATAATTAATCTGTAGTTTGTTTTCCAATTAACATCTTTGTCCAGTGTTGATACAGAAGTAATGCTGGCTTCATAAAATGAGTTAAGAAATACTCCTTCTGCTTCTCTTTTCTGGAGGAGTTTGTGGAAAATTGGTCTGATTATCTCATTAAATATTAGCATTTCCAGTGAAACCAGCTGGCCCTATTACTTTCCAGTCTGGCGCATCACCTCACTGTTTTAGGGTGCTACCATGAAGTGCTATAACTTACCTGCTCAGGGTTTTTACATTGGTATGTTTCCTGAGCATAAAGGTGTTGAATCTTCCTTTTAAATTTTTATGCAATTTATTTACTTTTCTTCTCTCACCTGCTGTACCTCTCCATCAGTGGCTAATGTGGAAGGGTGAAAATGGATAGCTTTTCCTTTTGCTTAACTATGTGAAGAAATAATTTAGTGTTTTACCATTCACTATCATTTTAGCTATAATCATGTCTTGTCAAAGCTGTTTATTAGGTTGAAAATTTTCTGTCTACTACTAGTTTTTTATATTTTTTCAAACAAATGAGTGTCAGACACACATACAAACACCTTTGTGTGTTTTCCATATTTCCTATATACAAACACAAACACACATATATGTATATAATTTTTATAATATTTCTTTGCTATGCTGTTAAAATATGTGAAAATTTTGGTGATATATTTGGTGTTCAGTAAGATATTGGTACTTTGTGTCTTTGTCTTTTCTTGATTAGTCTGGTAGAGGCTTGTCAGTTTTTTGGAACTTCTTTAAAGAACCAGGTTTTGCTTTCAGTGATTTTCATTTTTTTATTTCTTAATAACTAATTTCTTCTGTACTACTTATTATTTAAGTTCTCATGCATAGATTTGCATTTGTATTTAGGTCACTGATCAAGATTTTTGTTTTTAGGGGCTGGGGATATAGCTCAGTGGAATAAGTGCTTGCCTAGCAAGCACAGGGTCCTGAGTTCGATCCCCAGTACCGCAAAAAAAAAAAGATTTTTGTTTTTAAATGTAGGTATTTAATACTAATTGGCCTGTATATTTACATTATCAAATGTAAGGATGTCATGTTTTCATTTTCAATTAAAAATACAGTATTTTAATTTATCCTTTGATTGTTTTCTTTACCTATGGGTTTAGAAGTATTTTGTTCAGTTTCCAAATATTTTTATATTTTCCAGCTGTATTTCTTTTATTGATTTCTAGTTTCATTTTACTATGCACAAAGGACATTCTTCATGTACAGTAGTATTTAATCATTCTTTGGTAAAAATTTTGATTCCATGATGTTTTTAGAGATAATCTATGTCTTCTGTATGGTATTTATTTTAATAGTTTTTAAAAATATTTTTTCAGTATCCTTGATATTCTACAATTTGCCTCTTGTGATTTATATTTTATTTTAGAATTTATTTTTAGATGTCCTGCTGTGGCATGGCCTTGATAGCTGTTTGCTCACACAAATCTCTTCTTCCTTGTGCATAGGCAATATAAAGTTGTTACTGCCATTTTGTGGCCTTTTCATTGGATTCTTTTAGGGTAGTTGCAGTTTAGAAAATCCTCATTTTTCCATCTGTGCCCTATGAAATACCCGTTAAATAACTGATATGAAATAATGCTTTTTACATTCAAAAGCTTCATTTATATTACTTTTTTTCTGAACAGCAAGGAACATCTTGCCAAGTGGAAATAGCCTGTTCCACTTCCAAGCAAGATGGTAGGAGTACTCTCTCTGCCATCTCTTTCTTACCAAGAGAAAGCATTAAAGATCCTTGTCAATGGCAAAAATACAGGTGGAGGGGATTGGGTCTGTAAATTTCAACATGGAATAAATCTGTCTTTGGAAAACATTTCCATGAATAAGAAGGACAGCTATGTATATTAAGTCACAGTCACAAAAGCTTTGATTTGCTGATTGCACCTAGGATTACTTTAATACAGCAAGCCTTGCAAATGGGCATCTGTTTTTTAGCCCTGGTTGTGAACACCCTTTCTCCACTGAATTGCTTTGGTATCCTTGGTGATAAAAGAAAAAAAAGTATTCCAAAGTGTGGTGCTTTGGTATGCTGAGTACTTTGAACTAAAGAAGAACTGAAGTCACATGGACCTTCTCTGGACCCTCTTCCCAGAGGGCATTGCAAAGGCATTTTCTCTAAAGTTGCCCCGTCTTTGTAAGGGTTGGCTATGCGGAAGACTCAGTCACAGAAGCAGAGTCACACAGTACTGGCAGTGAAGCCGGAGCCCAGAAGAGCTGTGTTCCAGGCCGTGGTCTGTTCCTTGGCCCCATTCATCTCCCCTATAAATAGTTTACTTTTCCTATCAAAATTCCTTGAAGATATTTCACCAATCTGGCCCTTCTTTGAGTTTCTTACTGTGTGTGATTCCTCGGCACTTACATGTTAATAAATTTATATGCATTTTCTACTGTTAAATTGTCTATTGTCTGTTGTTTTATTGACTAAAATTATTGAACTTTAAGGAAAAGTTCTGTTTTCCCTGATGCATCTTTGATGAAAATTAATTTAGTACGTATGTGTAGGTTTGTTTTTAGTCTATTTACTCTTTCCATTGCTCTCTATGCCAATACCAACTTTGATTACTGTCGCTTTACAGTACATATTGAGAGCAGTGTTAAATTCTTCAGCTTCTTTCTTTTGCAAAAATTTTTGTGTTGCCTTTTTTTCTGCTTGGTGTAGCCGTGAATGCTGGTAGTGATGCAACTGTAAACCTACCATGCTGCCCGTCTTGTAAAAAAAGTGTTGCACATAGAATTATTTATAGCACATGATAATGAGGATAAACAGCCATGTTACTAGCTAATACATTTAAAATAGTATATATTTTTATTTTTAGAGTATAATCTTTTAACTAGTATGCTGTCTCATTCTGACAGTAGGCTCATCTCTCTCATGTTTACCGCATCTCTTAAGTATCAAAAAGGCCATGTTAAGTGTATCATGGAAGTATGGAATATATATGTAAGTAGTCTCTGATGTTTGCACAATGACAAAATTACCTAAGAATTACTAAGAGTTCTACCCTTGCTGTTAGGTGATGCATGCCTATATAAATTTTAAAGTCAACTTGAGTTCTCAAAAAAAAAAGTTGGCGGTATTTTGATTCAAATTGTATTATATTTCTGAAGTTCAATACCTATTAAACCTTCCAGTCTACGAATGATATATCTACTATTTTGCCTTCGATTTCTTTTCTCAGCATGTGGTAGTCCATTTTCCCTTGCTAATAATATAACACCACACACTAGGGAAGCGTTAAAAAGATTTTTGTGTTAGCCCAAGGGTCAGGGTGTCCAGAGGTGACTGGCCAGACCCAGGGATGGCCTTCCTGCAGACAGAGTGCCACGGCCGTGGAGAGCCTCGTAGGACCAGAGAGTGAGTGCACAGGTGTGTCTCCTCCTGCCTGTCCCTGTCCCTATACAGATTCCTGGAAAAATCTTGGCTCCACCGATATTTATTTGAACCTAATCCCAGCCATCTCCCAAAGGCCCCACCTCAGATCACTGGGGCTGGATTAAGTTTGCATCCTCTTGCTGCAGGAGTTTTAGAGAGGACAACCCATAATCAAACCACAGCACGCAGCATTTTATAGTTTTCCAGTATAGCAGTAAAGCATTTAAGAGGAAAGTTGGTGTAAGTCTTGAAGAAAATCGTTCGTCCTTTTACCATTAATTTTTTTCTTCTGTCATACCTAATTTGCTGTTACCTCATTCAATATCCTTTTCAGCTCAGATATTCCATTTTTTCAATATTTTAAATTTATTCCATATTTTAATATACTTTAGATTTTATCTCCCTGAATATATAAAGTATGGTTATAACTATTTTAATTCTGTCTTCTGTGTAATTTCTCATTTATTTTGAATGAGTTCTTGTCTTCTCTTGAGTTACATTTTAATGTTTCTTTTCATGCCTGTGGATTTTTAATAAGATACCAATTCTTTATCTTATTGGGTATAATATTCCTTTGCTTTTATCCTGAGATATAATTGTTATTTAGTGATAACGTGCTCCCTTATTGCTTGTTTCACTATGTTAGTGAGAGCAGTGCAGTGTACAGTCTATGATGGATGCTTCCTGACTTCTGAAGCAGACTCTTTGGAGCACACTCTCAGTGCCTCACGCACTCTCCCCACTGTGTTCTGTGGGAACACTAATGAATTATTCATGAGCTTGTGTGAACTTTGAAAATTGTCACCATTTCTTCTTTTGTGTGGTTTTTTTTCTATGACTGAGTAAGTTTTTCCACATTATACTCAGGCAGTACTTAGGCAAAGACTCAGGAAAGGAACCTTCTACAAATCTCTCACATCTCTTTCTCTATAGCTTCCTTCATGGTAGTCTGCTGTGTAGTTGTCTTGCTTTGGTTGGTCCACAGTGTCATTTTATCAAGTGTAGGGCTCTGCCTTGCTTTTCTTTCCTGCACGGAACCTTGCTTTCCCTCAAGATGATAACATGCAGTGATTTCCAGAGCTTATCTTAAGTGATTCACTTTTTTTAGGGCTTTTCTGGACTGCCTGTTGTTCAGTGCCTGGCAAATATTATTTCATGGTTTTTGTTTTCTTATTTTTAACTTATTTAAGGAGAAGGGTAAGTCTGATTTCTGCTACATAATTTTGGTCAGAAGTAAAAGTAGATGTTGGCTTTTAAATAGGTAGTGGGTTGACAATAAAAATAATAAGGCCTAAGAAATATAAACAGAAAAGTATAAAACTCAAGAAACTATGAAAACATCAAAGAATATAAGAAAATAAAGAAATCTGTAAGATCTTTTAACACTATTTTCCTACTACAGGTTTAATTTACAAAAACAAGTAATAGTTTAAAAATCTCATTTCCTGTTATCTATGACATCAAAACTTGAATGTGGACAGGTAAAAAAGAATAAATACCCAATGGCTAGAATGAAATATATTGTGACAAGTCTTTTTGATATTATAGGAAATACAGTACTAATTGAAGGATAATTTGAGGAACATGTTTATATTACAGAGAAATTAATGAAGAGGTGAAAAAAGGAAAGTCTGAAAGGCTCAGAAACTTGATCATTGAGCTGTAACATAAATAACCATCATTACCAAACAAGTTAAAAAGGAAGCTGAAGTAAGAACAGCATTCCATAGATAATAGGAAAAACCAAAGAGCAGACTAGATAATCCCTTGAGAGAGAAGTTTCTAGAGTATCAATTCTGTCTGCAAAGCAAATTCCTAAGAAAATATTATCATTTTTAGCTCAAATTAATACATATGAATTTACATATCTGTGCATATTTCAAAAATAAGGGAATATCAGCCTAAAGACTGTGAAACTGTCATTACAGAATGTCATAGATGTATCAGAGCTTCCTCTAACATAGAGCTCCAAGAAAACTGAAAACACCTAATTATAGTCAAGAGCAAAAGAGAGTAACCTTCACTTGTTTACTTAGGCTCTCCCTTTGGCTGCTAACTTCCCACAGAAGTTCTTCGATTAGGAAGAAGTAAACAATAGAAAATCAATAAATAAGATTTAACCAAAAATACCATTTGTAGTGATAAGTACGAGCAACAATCATCAAGGTAGATAAAAGTAATATAATAAATACAATAAAATGTTCATCTATAAACTGAGATAAAATACTATTGTAATTATTCTGAGATGGAAAAGAGTATTATTGCAATTGTCTGAAGCTCAGCATAGGTTCCATTCAAGCTGTGTAACTTATTAGGTATTGACTTTGGCCTTAGTTTCCTCATCTCTTAAGAAAATATATACTCAGAATTACTATGTTCCCTTAGTGAAATATAATGTACTTCAACTGGAATATAATTACTAAGTAAAATTTTGTCCTTTAGAAAAAGCTAAATAGTAGCTGTTGAAATTACTGTTATGGTAACAGTAGATTAATACAGTAGTATTAATCTTTAATACTTTAATTTTTAAATGTGACATTTTCTTTTTTTTTATTTTAAAGACAAAAGAATGGAAACATATCAACGACCAAACAGACACAAACCAGAATAACACAAAAACAATAAAAGAAATACAAAATTATAGAGAAGATAATAGGGAATTAACAATGGTTGCTGTATTACATAATCTTTGCATTTGTTACTCAGTCATACAAATAAAAGCACATATGATTAATCAAACAATTTTCTCCACCCTCATCTCCATTGTTCTCCCACCCAATCACTTGTCTTCCCTCTGATAATAACTGTACTTTTTGGTTTTATTCATTCCCTCAGGCTCTCACATTGGGAAGGCACATGGCTGCTTCAAATTATGCTGCTACAAACATGGGTGCACACAAATTACTATGGCACTAGATGGAAAAGCACCCAACCTCAATGACAACACACAGACAAGGATCCAGGCACACTATGATCACCACCCCACCGACAAGCCCTGGAGGCCCTCCAGGGTCTGGTTGAGTTGCGGGATGGCCCTGGTGCACTACCAGGCTCTGCCCCGTCAAATCCATGGGGTCGCCCTGTGCACCGCCAGGCTCTGCCCCATTACTGCATGCCCAGGGCCCCGACTGTGTTTGCATCCCC
>PVLD010011670.1:0-64112 GCA_004027595.1 Dinomys branickii
CTTGTTCCTTTTGAACTTAGACAAAGGCCTCTTCCTGTTTTGCACCTAGCAAGTGAACTAATAGAGCGTGAGACCATGGGGAGAGTGAGCCTGCTCTCTCTCTATAACTCTAGTCTGCCAGAGTTATTTAACCCTTTAGTCAGCTCATTGTTCTTCTTGCTTTATAAGCACAACCAGGGGGCCTTCTGCCTATATCACAGTCTATGATTTGTTGTTGCTTGCTGGCTCCATTTTATTGGGCATCACTTCTATAAATCCCTTTATCTCTAAGTTTTTCAGTTTAGTTCAGACATTTAGTAAATTCTTTTAATAAGCCAGACACAGTGCTGGGCCCTGAATATACAGAAAATAGAGAAATACAGTCCATTTCTATAGAAGCTTAAAATCCAGAGGTGGAGATAGGCTGGCTGGAAGTACAGGGGTAAGGGCCAGTCAGTGAAGATAAGCAGACAAGGTGTAACGCCTCAGATCTGGAACGAGTGAGCACCAGAATGGCCGCTGCTGTTTCCTAAAAGGGGAGGGAGGGAGGAGGAGGAGGAGGGGGAGGGGGAGACAGGGATAGAGGAGGAGGAAGATGTTGGATAAACAGGAGGTTGGGGCGGTATTTACAGACCCCCACCTCTGTCACGTTCCCTGCTAAGTGCCTTCAGTTGGTAACCAGTTACACAAGTAGAGGCAGCGTGCACCGGTGCTGAGCATTAACCGGGTTCAACACCGTTTTAGATGCTCCACGTGTATTCTCACTTATTTTCGGTTGAAAGATACAGAAATTGGTTCAGTGAGAAGCGAGCTACCTACCCACCGTTATACAGATAGCAAATGACAGAGAGTATATTCTCATTCGTGGGTTGCTACTGCAAGCCCAGAGTTCTTTCCCCAGTATTATGACGTACCGTGGTTTTCCAATGAAAACATTTCTGACATGGTTTGGGACCCTATATGTAACTTATTTGTGTGTGTGTGTTTCCTTCCTAGAGATTCGAAATAAGTGAAACATACAATACATACTTTTGTATTCGAGTTTGGAGCTTCTTGTGTTTATAGATCAATCCATTCATTAAATTTGTGAAGTTTTCAGTCATTTGTCTTCAAGCAACCTTTCTTCTCTTTTTTCTCTCTCCTTCTGGCGCTTCTGTTAGGCTTGTACTGGCACACTTGCTGTTGTTTCACGGGTTTGCAGAGGTTAATCTTGACTATCGACTTCTTTAGATTGAGAGAAGCTGAGGAAATTAGTGAAGCATACCTGTGTGAGGGTGTTTCCACAGATGATTGACATGTGGGACGGCAAACCAAAGGGCAAGACCCTCCAGGTATGTGAGTGACACCATCCAACAGCGTGGGGACTGAGATGGAATAAAAGCAGAAAAGGGAGGAAGCCTGCATCGTGGAATATTTTCTGTCTCTCTGTCTCTCTGTCTCTCTGTCTCTCTCTCTCTCTCATTCTTCTTTTTTGGCTGTGATGAGATGGGCAGATTTCCTCAGCCACACTCTTGGTGCTTCTGCCATGGAGCCATGAAACCATGCAATAAATCCTCTGAAACTGTGAGGCAAAGTAACCTCTCCTCCCTTAAACTATTTTTTTTTCCAGATATATTTGTCACAGTAAGTCTTTGAGATCCAATTTATTACTTTTTATGTTTCTTTTTCTCTCTGGTCTTTATATTGGTACTTTCTACTAATCTATCTCTGAGTTTACTGATTACTTCTTCGACCATCTCAACCTGTTATGGAGCCCCATCTAGAAGTTTTTCATGTCCAGGAATATTACTAGTGAGCGCTAAAATTTCCATTCTTTTTCTGTTCTTTTTTCTATTCTGTTGTTTTTGTAATTTATGTTTTTTTTTTTTTTTTTTTTTTTTTTTTTTTTTTTTTAATTTTTTTTTTTTTTTTTTTTTTTTTTTTGCGGTACTGGGGATCAAACTCAGGACCCTGCGCTTGCTAGGCAAGCGCTTATTCCACTGAGCTATATCCCCAGCCCCAATTTATGTATCTTAATTTAGAATTTCTACTTATTAATTCACTGTTGCTGCACTTTAATTTTTAAACTTCATTCTGTCAGTTCTATGAATATTTTTATAATAGATATTTTGAAGTGTTTGATTACTAAATTAAGTAATTACAGTCCTTCAGAGACAGATTGTATTGATCACCCTGGCTTCTATCACATACACAGATTACTATCATTAAACTTTTCACTTTCTTTGCCTGTCTAAATTTTTTTGTTGGAAAGTAGACATTATAAATAATACTTTGTAGCAACTCTGTATTCTGCTATTTTCCCCATATATATTTTTTGATGGTGCTTTTTCCCCCCAATAACTTATCTGGGCAAAATAATGTACTTCCTTCAGTATACTGCATTGTGGTTCAGGTGTGTGTGGTTGTTTTTGTGTGTCTCAGCTGGCTTCCTAGGGCCTGTGCCTATGTCCAGTGAGCTCATGGTCAGCCAGAAGTTGTGCTTGACTGAGCCAGTGAGGCTTTGTCCTCTCTGGTAGACAGATCAGTCTGTGGGGAGCAAAGCACACTGAGGATTCAGCTCATTTCAGTTGTATAAGGTTTTGCTTTCCCCAGGGCCAATGGAATCTCCACCATCAGCTTGAAAATCTTGACCCCTCCAGATGTCCACTGCATAAACATGTGCACAGAATCAGGAATGTGTGCTTCCCAGCTATGATCACAACCTGTGCTGGCAGGGAAAACAGCTGGCCCTCCTCCATGCCACCCCACTGAAGCAGCACAGCTTGCCTGCCTCACTTATTGCTCCCGGTCAATGCCCTTCCATTGCCTTGGCAGAAAGGCCCCCTACCTCTGCACAGACTTTCCTCACAGAACGTCCATTTGGCCTAACCTGGGCATGACAACTCCCTGACTAGAACATCACAGATCATTACCATTCTTATTCAGAATCAGTTAGTTAATTTTGGAGCACCAAAATGTTATCTGAAACCCCTTTTCATCTTACATTTTCTTTTAGGGGACAGGGTTTGCTGATCTCACTTGGTCAGAGTTACTTTCTTTACTGTTTTTGCAACTGCTCTGAAAAGTCTAAACTTATCTCAAATAAAAAGTTTAATTATGAAAGTCTTGATTTTTTTGTCATGAAATTCTAGAGCCAAGAGTCTGCCTGGTTAATAACTCTGCATAATGATTTATCCCTGAAGTATGAATCTAGTGGAATTCTGTGGAACATTGGCTCAGCTAGTTATTAAGCATCCTCAGTCCTTGTCCTTTCCCATCTGCCAAGGAAAATGTGGTATTTTCTGGGACCATCCATACAGAAGGAGAGGCAGAGTGGTAAGAGAGCCCTTTTGGGCATAAGCTTTAATATGTCTAGCAAGGAGTTTAGATAGGAGACACATAAAAGGAGGAGCCATGTATAATTTTAATAAAGTTCTAATTCTGTAGCTGTTTCTAAACAGTATAAAAAGGGCTGCAAGTGGTGTATGAGGATGCACACTATGATCCCAGCACTCCAAGAGTCTAAGGCAAGAGGTCCTCAAGCCTGAGCCCAGCCAGCGCAAATTAGAAACTCTTAAAACTTGTTTTATAATAAAAAAAAAATGGGTTAAGATTGTAGCTCAGTGCAAACAGCCTACATGAAATTCCCAGTACTGCCAAAAAGGGGGCATGCTATGTCCTGAGGATAAATGTCTGATTTCAGGTATACTTTGGCTCTTCTGAATTCAATAATTTGAAATGACAAAAGGGTTCTGAGGTGTGTGAGCAATGTTGAAACTGCACAGAATCTTTCCCTGTCTCCTAGGAGACAAAATCTTTCCCAGCCTGTGATAAGGAGGAAATGAAGACAGCTGCTAAATAAATGAAGAATACTAAAAAGGGAGATTCTACTGGTGGCAGGGGCTGGTGGGGACAGTGGAGGGGAGAGAGTGGCCGAAGCCCGGGCAGGCACAATGTGTCTGGGAAGCCCGTACCTTCCCTTGTGGGCCACCAGTGTTTCCACTTTACTAGTGCATTATTGTGAGCATGCTGTTTAGATCCTTGGTCTAAATTCTGCCTGAAGACAGATTCTTTTCTCATGGGGCTGTTGTACAGATTCACAACCCAATACATGGAAGACCTTGGAGTGCATGCCAGGCCCACAGGAAACGTGCAATGTTTGTCACACTTGTCAGTGGCCAGGCTCTGTCCCCATGCTGTCCAGAGTGGCCTGCATCCCCACTGGGATTCACATCCACGGCACAGGGAGCACCAACCTACACACTTGTGTGACAGTCTTAGGCAGTTACGCAGCTCCGAGTTGGTTTCCCAGGTGTCCAGAACAAAGTGCCACACCCCAAGTGGCTTAAAGCCTAGAGACTTGTTCTAGTTCAAGGCTGGAAGCCAGAGTTGAAAATCAGGGTGCCACAGGGTGTGCCCCCTCTTCAAGTACCCTCGCCCAGGGTCCTTGGCCTGCTGTCCTTGCTGTCACATGCCCGTCTCTATGAGTGCCTTCATGCAGCTGTAGTCTTAGAGGGACTCCAAGCGTGTTAGAGCAGATGACTGCCCTGCTCCAGTATGACCTAACTGTGACTCATTACATCCGCAGTGATTCTATTTTCAAGTACACATATTCACTATCTGCGGTACTTCTTTTGTTCCTTCATTTCTTCTCCCTCCCCTGTCCTTCCTTATTCCCCTCCCCCCTCTCTTCCTCTTCTCTTTTCTTCCTTTTACAGAGGGCAACACTTAAATCTGTAGGACGATGTTGAAGGGACTATCAATCTTTACAGCACATAAAGAAAAATATCTCTGTGGAGTTTCTCTTATCAGACAAAATCAGAGGCTCCTGAGAACTCAAATGTCATGAACCCCAGGGAGCTTTCTGGCAGGAAAGTGACTGTGACAGTCCAAGAAAACTGTGTAAAACACTAAACAACCTTCCATTCTTCCCACTAAGCCCTGCCCTTCCTAGCTTTTCATTATGTGCAGTATGAACCCTCAGCACTCGCTGTTCAGAAAGCTGCTCCTTCTTCACAGGGGATGGGTGCTGTCTTTCTCCTGCTGTTCTGGATGCTCAGGCTACCAACACACATGAGGGCCCAGGATGATGGAGGAAGTTTCCCTGCCAACCTGAGATAGCAGGAGTGCAGCGTGAGAAGAGGCAGAGGGACATTCAGCAGAGACCTAAATAAGAGTGTCAGGGCACCCTCTGTGGGCACCAAGCTTCACCCCACCTTACCAGCCAGAAAAACCCATACTGGTGGGAAAAACAAGAAAACTAAACCCCAGGCGTCTGATGATTTCAAATTCAGACATTTGTATGCAAGCATTTTGCCTGTATCCAGCTTGCTTGACTGACAGCAAAGATTAAGTTCACAGGATTTAATTTTTCCCATGATTTCCTAGTGTGTACCAATTAGTTTTTGCAGTACAATACACTGTCCCCAATCTTATATGGCTTAGAAGAATAAATTTAAACAACAAGTGTTTATTATTGATAGTGCAGTTGAGAGACAGTGGAACACTCGCCTGCTGAGACCTTGTGTGGTAGTTAGCTGTGGGCATGGCAGATTTGCTGGGTGGTACCTCCGCAGACACTGCCGGCATTCTGCTGCTTGACTGGCATCAGCTGTTAGACTCCGTGGTTCTCAACTCCTGCTCTTTCTCACCTTCCAGGAGGTGATCCCAGGGTTGTGCTATGACGTCCATGAAAGAGAGCCCAGAGCGTGCAAGGGCCCTTAAAGTGTAGGCTCAGAAGTGCATTTTATTCTTTCCCCGGCATTCAGTGGGGAGAAAAAAAGGAAGAACAAAAAGAAAACAACAAGGAAAACATACAGCACCATTTGGGTTTGTAGATCACAGCTTGGCAGCCAGTATAGATTGTTCAATAGGTAACTGATAAAGCAAAGGTTACCTCTTTATATATTTAATAATTTTTTGGTGATCCTGGTACAGATCTGGCAAGACTGTTCTCATATATATATATATATATATATATATATATATATATACATATATGTCCAGCACTGAGGGAAGAGGCTTAGGGCAATAACACATGCTGTATTCACTTCTCTATGCATGTTCCATTCCCATTTGCAAGATTTCTGCTAAAAATCATTGCATGAGCAGCACTTGAGTAAGGTCAATGAAAGTTCCTTATTCTGAAAAAATCCATTAATGTTCTTCAAGGAAGCATTTTTATTTTTATAGTTTTGTATCAAGTTTTGAAATTTGGATGTGAATTTTATGCTTTTTCTTTCAAAGTCTTATTGGCTATTCTAGATCCCTTGAATTTCTGTAAGAATTTAATGACTGATATTGTTCTATAAAGTCATCTGTGGTTATGCTAAATGTGTGTATTAATTTGAGAGTTGTTGATTTCATCATAGGATTTGATCTTCCAATCCATGAACATGGGACATCTTTCCATTCACTTAGATCTCTCTTTTTTAAACAATGTTTTTTAGTCTTCAGAGTACAAGTCCCACACTTCTTTTTACAAAATTCATACAAAGCGCAATTGTTTTTTCATGTTTGTTTTGTGTATCTTGGATCTTGATGAGCTTGTTCATTACTTCTACTAATCATTAGTGGATTCTTTAGGAATTTTTTTACTTTGCAATATTATACCATGTACAAATTGAGATGTATTTGCTTCTTTTCCAATCTTGGTGCTTTTTATTTCATTTTCTTTCCTAATTGCTCTGACCGAAATCTGAAGTATGATGTTGAATTCAAGTGCTAAGACGGAACCCCATTACCTTGTTCCTTAGCTCTGGGGGAAAATATTTAATGTTTCACTATTAGTAGTATGCTATCATGGGGCTTTCACTGATGCTTTTTTTAAGGACACAAAAGTTCCCTTCAGTTCCTAACTTAAGGGATGTCTCTAGCATGCAAGGGGTGGATATTTTAAAATACAGTTTCATTTTGTATTGGACTGATCATGTAGTATTCCTCTCATATTTGGTTAATCTAGTATATGGCATTGGTTTCTGAATGTCAGACTGGCCTGACATTACAGGGATAAATTCAATTTGGTCACCATATTTATGCTTGATTGTGCTTACTGTTACACTTTTGAAAATTTTTATATCTTTATTCATAAAATGCTTGGAGCTACAGCTTGCTTTGCTTGTGAGGTCTACCAATTTTATAGGCACCTAATATTGGTCCTGTATATTTGCAAAGACTTTGTGAGGAATTTGTTCTTCACCTTTTTTAAATATTTGGGAGAGTTTACCAGCAAAGCCTTCTAAAAATGGGCTTTTCATTGTGGGAACTTTAAAAATTATGAATACAATCTCTTGTTAAGGTCTTTATTGGGTTGTCCCTGCTACTTTGTGTGTCTCTAAGAAGTTACAGAGAGGCTCTGTGTTTTCTCAGTTCTATTTTGGTAGCAGGAATCCAATTCAGGACCTCACACTTCCCAGGCAGGCACTGCACTGCTGAGCTGCACCCTTGGCCCTATGTTTTCTGATTTGTTGTCATTCATTTGTTAGTATTCTCTTAAAATCCTTTTATTTACACAAAGTCAATAATGTCATACCCTCAGTTTTCCCTAATGTAAGGGATTTTCATCTTTTCTCCTTGGCCAAATGTTTTTCAACTCTGTCAAACTTTTCAAAGAAACAGTGTTGGTTTTCATTGATTGTCCCTATGTTTTTTATAACTTCCACTCTAATGTTTATTATTATCTT
The DNA here is from genome assembly GCA_004027595.1 of Dinomys branickii. Classification (NCBI taxonomy): domain Eukaryota; kingdom Metazoa; phylum Chordata; class Mammalia; order Rodentia; family Dinomyidae; genus Dinomys; species Dinomys branickii. The sequence continues at coordinate 7,641 of PVLD010011670.1, forward strand.
CACTTTGTTTGCTTCAGGGTTAATTGCTATCCAGAGTTTTTGGAAGAATATTATATTACTGATTTGAGATCTTTCCTCCTTAACAGAAACGTTCATAGCTACAAATTTTCCTCCAAGTTCTGAGTTAGTGGTATCCCATCTATTTTCCCATCACATGTTCATTTAATTTACTTCAAAATATTTTCTAATTTCACTTATAATTTGTTTCTGACTTTTTTTTTAGCAGTATCTTGTTTCACACATACTTGTAAATTGATCAAACTTCCTTTGATTATTGATTTACCATTTCACTGTATTATGATCAGCGTACTTTAAAAAACTTCAGTCTTTTCTCTTTATCAAGGTTTTTCCTGTGGCTTACCACATAGCTGAATCTGGAGGTTTTTCTATGCATTTTGAATGAGAATGCACATCCTACGTTGTTGGGTGGTGGGCTCCATAGATGTCTCTTGGGTTTATTTGCTTCATAGTGCTCTTCAACTGTTCTATGTCCTTTAAATATTTTCTTAATTGCTGTACCCATTATTTAAGATTGGATATCGAGGCCTGCAAAAAGTATATCTCAACTGTCTATGTTTCCTTTAATTGCTATGGAATTTCCTCTTGTATTTAGATCTCTGCTATTTTTTGCATATGTGTTCATAATAGATGTATCTTTCTGACTCACCAATCCTTTTATTATCATGAAGTGTTTCTCTTCAAAAATCACATTAGATTTTGAGGTCTATTTTGTGTAATATTAATGCAACTCTAGCTTTTATGTTATTGGTATGATATAACTATTTTCATTATTTTACTTTCATACCATTTTTCCCCCAAGACATGTTTGCAGTACATGAAGTTCACACTAGTCTTAGGAAGCAGGCACATGTGCGTAACACAGCTCAATTCTTTTTTTTTTTAATCCCCTCCCCCTTCACATCCCTCCCCTCATCACTAAATCTCCTTTCTCCATTTTACTATTTTTCTTGGTTCATGTTTGTGACATATAACTTTCACATTCATTGTGGGTATTTGCCACCTGTACGACACATCTTGTCTACTCATACTTCGCCTTCCCCTCCTTCCCTCCTTTTACCCTCGGTCTCTAGGGCCCTTTTGCATTTGCCAGATCTATCTCCCTGTTTCCATCTATCCACCCTTTACTTTGCTCTTTATTTGCACTTTACTTGACCCAAATGGTATTTAAGTGTATGCATGTGATTTATTTCACTCAACATTATTTTTCCAGGAACATTTTCCCACAAAGTTCTCAAATTTATCTCTCTTTATAGCCAAGTAGTATTTTGTTATGTATAGATACCATATTTTCTTTATCCATTCATCTCTTGATGGACATTCAGGCTGCTTCCAGGATACGGTTATATGAATTATGCTCCTATAAACATTGGTGTCTTGGTTACTTTGCTCTTATTGCTGAGACAAAATACCCAATGCCCAAAGTTGAGTAAGGAAAGGATTATTTAGCTTACAGTTTGTGGAGGTTTCAGTCCATACTTGGCTAGCTCAGAGCCAAATGGCAGAGGGCAAACGTTCATGGCAGCAGAACACAGCAAAAACAACCAGCAAAAGGGAGGAATGGCCACAAGCAGCCTCTTTCCTCCCTTACATTATAAACAGCCTACCCCCACCCACGGGACATGTAGCTCTGACATAGTCTCCATGCCCTCCTCTTCCACAAGCTCAGGATGTGTACAAAGTAAGCACCCTGGCTTCCTGCTGACTCACTCAGCCAAACCTCCAGACTCCCCAAGTTGACACAATGTATAAACCATAACAATTACTATGCATGTATTGCTGTAATATGATGTCTTTAGCTCTTTGAGGAAGATACCTGGAAGGAGGATAGCTGGATCAAATGGAATTTCTAATTTCAGTTCTTTGAAGAAACTCCATATGGATTTCCACAATGGCACTACTAGTTTACATTCCCACCAACAATGTCAGAGAGTTTGCTTTTCACCACAGCCTCACCAGGATTAGTTATTCTTTGACTTTTAGTGGTTATAATATTTTTCTGGTGTAAGTTGAAATCTTGGTGTTGTTTTAACTTGCAATGGCCAGAGATGTTGAACATTGTTTTTCCATGTTTGTTAGCTATTTGTACTTCTTCTGAGACATGTCTATTCATTTTATTTGCCCATTTCTTGATCGGGTTTTTATTTTGGATAGTCCAAATTTCTGAATTCTTTATATATTCTTGGTATTAGTCCCTTGCCTGAATAGTAGCTAGCAAAATTTTTTCCCATTGTAGATATTTGCTTCATTCTGTTAATTGCTTTGCTGGACAGAAGCTTTTAATTTGTGCAAATAATCCCATTTGTTGACTCTTGTTGTTATTTTGTGTGTAGCTTGGCTTCTGTTCAGAAACTCTTTGCCTACACTTGTAACTGCAAGTGTTTTACCTATTTTATCTTCCTGTAGGTTCATTGTTTCTGTTTTAATGTTTAGTTCTTTTCTTTGATCCATTTTGATTTTAGTTTAATACAGGCTGAGAGGTATTGGTCAAGCTGCAAACAGATAGCCAATTTTCCTAGTACCATTTGTTGAATAGGCTAATCTTCCCTCCAACCTTATGTTTTAGGCTTCTTTGTTGAAAATCAAACAGTTGGGTGTGTCTGGGATATTTCCGTATCTTCTATTCTGTTCCATTGATCCATGTGTCTGTTTTGGTGCCAGTACCATGCTGTTTTTATCACTGTTACTTTCAAAATCCTCTTTTATTTGCACTATGACATGTTTATATTCTACTAGAATTGGTTGAGCTTCTTGAATGTCTACATCAATTTTTTTAACCTCAAATCTAGAAAGGTTTCAGCCATGATTTCTTTGACTCTTTCTGCTCCTCTTTCTCCTTTCTTTCCTTCTGGTGATCTTGTGGCATGTTCACTGGCGAGCTCAGCATTGCTCTGCACTTCTGTTTAAGGACCTGAACATTTTCTGTGCTCATTAGATTTCAGTCTCTGTTGATCTATGTTCAAAATAATTGATTCTTGCTTCTGTCAACTCAAAACTATTGTTAAGTTCCTTTAGTGTTTTTTAAAATTTCAGATACAATTTCCTCTTTAAAAACTGTTCTTTTGTTCCTTGTGTAATTCCCTTTATTGACTTCAGTTACTTGGACAAATGGTGTTTCAAAAATATTAAATGGAAAATTCCAAAAAGAAACAATTCAGGAATTTTAAATTGTATGTATTTTGAGTACTGTGATGAAATTTCACACCACTGAAAGTCATTGTCTCCTGAGACATGAATGATGCCTTTGTCCAGTGTATCCGCACTCTATAATCTACACGTGCAGCAGTCACTTAGCAGCTGTCTCAGGGATCAGACCAACTGTCAGAGGAGAGCAGTCTATGTTTTACTGAAAAAAGGCCCCTTGCCTTGGGAGTAGGAATACCAGCAATTTATGTATGCCAAAGAGAAACTATAAACTATTCCCTTTAAGCTAGAAGATGCAAATCCCCAATTTAAGAAGGAAAATAAAATGACTTTTACTATGGTATACTGTTATAATTCTTCTACTTTATAATTTGTTATTGTTGTTGCACTATTATGATGCCTAATTCACAAATTAAAGTGTGTGATGGGTAAACAGCATATGGAGGAGTCAGTACTATCCGCAGTGTCAAGCACCAGTTAGGGGTCTTAGAACATAGACTATGCAGGTAAATAGACAAGAGCCACTGTATTCCCTACTAATTAGACATGTTCGTGTTAATTTCTTTTACGTCCCTAAGTGTGGTTTTCTTTTATTATAAAATGTGTTTATAACGAAAGCTTTAAACCCTTATGATAAGTAGGACATCCTGGCCCTTTAAGGGCAGTTTCTAGTGTCCGCCTTCTTTCTCATGCATGAATAATACTTTCCTATTTTATTTTTATGTTTTATTTCCATGTGTGTGTGAAACTGAGCATTTTGGGTAATATACAGCAGCAATTCTGGACATCTTACTGCCTGTATTTTCTGGGCTTGCAATTGTTGGATTTTGCTTGTGGGTTTGCTTAGTAACACGACCAGGTTCCTGTGGTGATGTCTGTGGTCTCATCTGCATCCACAGCAAGAACATGCACAAGCCACCCCACATGTCTTTTTTTCCTTATTTCTATTTAGCTGTCTCCCTCTGTTGGTTTTGAGCTAACCTCCACTAATTATCAAGGGATTGCTCTGTCTTTTTGACAATTTTCTGGTACAAATTTGCTCTTCAGTCTAAGCCAATTAAAGCCTGGCTCCTCTCAGTGGAAGTTTTGGAAACCAGGCTTTGTAGAGTGTTCTGAGTGCAGAAGGCTCTTCTGAGATGATCATTCTCTGTTCCTGTCTGGTAAACCAACCGGTCTGTGCTTTAGTTTGTTGTTATCATGGAAAGAACAGCTTGCTCTTCATTTCTTGACAACAAAATTTCTTTTGACTTTGAGATTGCCCATAGACTTAACTTGTTCCATAACTCGTTCCAAACAGCATTAATTCTTACAAGGAGAGTTTTGGGGCTCTGTGATCCTGTGGTCTGCCTCTCCACCTGGGCTAACTTCAGCGTCCCTGTCCCCTCTCAGAGTGATGCTTCGGGAGCAGTGTGCTGGGCTGGGCTACAGCCCTTGGTCTTCTCAGCGTATCTCTGCCAGTGCATTACGGGACCAGAAAAACCAAGACTTTGGCACTCTTGTTCTGTCAACTGAGTAGAGCAGGCATAATGGAGGTGGGAGTAGGGTGGGAATCCCAACCTCTTCCCTATACTCTCTTGCCATTTAGCTTCTGCAGCATAGAGCTGAAGGGGAAGGGACCAGTAATCACCCTCAGCCTCTCCTCTGAAGGGAAGACTGCAGCCCTCAGCCTGAGGGATTAGCAGGACACAGAAGCCCATCTTTGGACTGCAGTCACTTCTAGTGGAACATCTGAGGTGTCAAATGGGGCTTTGAAGAAAACAGGGTATAGATCATTCATAGTACCCATAGATTCTTGTTATTCCTGAGGGGCTTTAGTAGACCTCCTTACGTAAGTATACTTTTTTCACTTAGTGTTATCCTAAGGACAATTTCTAAAGACCTATAGTAATTTTAAAAAAGCATTTTCCACCGGTTGCATTTGACTGAGTTGAGAGGAATTCCATGGTCCTCCTCACCATTTTGTTCTGTGAGTTGTTTTCTGTAAATTAAGCTTTTTAAAACTATAAAGGAGGGGCTGGGGATATAGCTCAGTGGAATAAGTGCCTGCCTAGCAGGCACAGGGTCCTGAGTTCAATCCCCAGTACCGCCAAAAAATAAATAAATAAATAAATAAAATAAAAATAAAAATAAAACTATAAAGGAAAACAAAGGACTGACAGAGAGGAGAGAGAGACAGATCAATAGTTCGACATTTATTTGCTTATAGCTGTGGGTGATTTAGTCAGCTATTCTTATCCCACTGATTTTTTTAATTCCTTTAACAAAAGGCTCTTTTATGCCTTAGTACTACATATAATTAGGAAGTTGCTGTAATTGATGCTGTGCTTAACAAGCACTTACTACATGAGCAGCTACCTGCTTACATAACCCCAGTCCACGCCTGATGTGGGCAAGGGAGAGAATTTCTTGGTGTAAAGAGCCAGCCTGAGTCATAACCCAGAATCTGTATGTTCTGTGGGTCCCTGAAGGCAACATGGACCTTTCAAGACAGACTGGACCCAGAAGACATGTGCAAAGTTATTAAGAAATTTTCAAAACTTAGAACCTTGACATATTCATATTTTAATGGTGTAAGTTCCTCGCTTATGTTCTCCCTCTGCATTCAGTTTTCTGATTTCTTTTAATCCCATTTTTACTCAAAATCTGCTGTAGCTTCTTATTTGAAATGTTTACTTTGCAACATCTAAAAATAGATTAAAGTACAGAGAATATTACGACAATTATCCTTATGCTTGCCAGGCAGCATTACTTCCTTCAGATTTGTACTTTTAAAAAGGAGTGCTATCTTAGATACAATTGTAAAACACTTTTGCTTTTATCTCTATGCCCACATCCCCTTCCAGAAAAATAAAAATCAGTGTCATGAGTGCTAAGTTCCACATGTGTCCTTCCTGTGGACATCTGCTTGCAACATACGCACAAACATGAACACACACATAAATGTAGACATGTTCTCTTCAATATTACCAATTTGTAAATGTGTTTATCAATTTTCTATGAAGAATTTAGGTCTTTCTTGCTAAATGAATTAAGAGTGAAAGATAATGCCTGCCATGAGACAGTGATTTGGTAATTTCACTTTTGTAGGTGGGAAGTGTAAGGAAAAGGCACATTTGGAAGTAAGATATTCAGCTTGTTTTCTGAGTTTGAAATGCTCCAAGACATCCATATGCACATATCTGAATACAGGAAAAGAAGTTTGTCAGAGGAATCCTGACCTGAATGCAATAAAATAAGTGATTAGTGAAAATAATTGTTATGAAAAAAACCCTTAGGAAATGGAAATCCTAAAGCTTAAAAATGTTTACATCAAATACCTCTGGCAAGTGAAGTACAGCAGTAAATCACTGGAAATGTTCCTAATAAAAACAGCAAGTAAAGTTTGGCATCTATCCCGATGAATGGCAACAGAGAGCACACTGCAGAGGGTAGGACCCCAAGAAACAGAAATAAGAGGAAAAGTAACAGGCTGGAAGAGACAAGACTCCCAGCACTGCAGACAACATGAAATCTATGAGAAAAATCTTAAGTTACTGACAAAGAACTAACTCAGCCAGAAGATTAGTTGTGCAAGAAGCATGCCGTAGGCCAAAGCTCTACGGCATAGGGTTGAGCTCTCTAACTCAAGAGTAACAGATTTGAAATTTTCCTACAATCAAATAAACTGTATGCAAACTAGAAACAAAACATTCAAAGTAACTAGGACTCTACACAACCATAAGTTTTAAAATTGTACGGGGGAAATTATGAATTATTCCTGAAGGGCAGGCTGGGGACTTGGTAAAATCAATAGACTTGCCATGCATGTGTTTTGGAAGATGAGAGTGTTCCTCAAACTGGTTTATTAAATTAATGCAGTTCCAATCAGAGTCTCAACAGATGTTTTTCTCCAGCGGCCTTAAAACTCTTAGAAAATTAACAAAGTAAATATGCATTCATTTAAATAGATTTTATACAGGTAAAAAGAAGTCAGTTCTATTTTCTTTTTATGTGCAAAATATACTAAAAATAATTAGTAATGAACCACTATTAATATTGGTAAGAAAACTTTGGAAAAAAAGGAATAAATTAATGGTTTAGAGGGCCTGTGGACTGGGCCAGGGAAGGATGGAGGGAGTCAGCGCAGACATGGGACCACACAGAGGGTGCTTGTGGTGATGAAGCTGCTCCTTGCTCACATTGCTATGGTGGGGGTAAAGGTCTGACCCGACTGGTGAGCTGAGCAGTAGCATCCTTTACCTGGGATCTCCTTGGGCTCCCCTGTCTCAAATTCAACCTTGCTGTTGTTTCTTCACCCTGCAGAAAGACCTGTGGCTCTTTGTGCGCCTATGATCTGATGTGTGCAGTCAGCCCTACTGTTGGATGACACAAAGCAGTACTGTCCTTGTAACTATATTTATCAGCGATAAGAGTGATGTTTTATCTCGTTTTCTCTCTCTTGCGCTCTGCGTTTCCACCAGCTCTAAATTCAGAAGCAGATGACATGATTGTTATTTACCGGTTCCCCAATTAGATATATTAGTTTTCTGTGTAAGACTGTAGATAAATTGGAGAATTGAACCCGGCAGGGAATAACAGGCACTGATGAAGTATAGATTCTTAAAAGGAAAATCATTCCTGTTTGGGTAGCAGTATATGGGAGGTTTTCCCAGTCAGGAATGCTTTCAGGAAAAGCACAGAATATATAATAATTAGAAAGTCTGGGGGCAGAAAACATTTTTTTGTTTTGTTTTGTTTTTTTGAGACAGGGCCTCCCTCTGCAATTCTGGCTAGCCTTAAACTCACTATGTAGCCCAGGCTGGCCTTGAACTCATGGCGATCCTCTTGCCTCAGCCTCCTGAGTGCTGGAATTATAGATATGCACCACCACATCTGGCTAATTTCTTTGTTTTTGGACAAATGCATGTTTTGAATTTGTTGTATAATACAAACGTAGTTCAAATATCTTTTTAATTTATTTCTTTTATGGAACAATACAAATATTTTAAAATTATCCTCAAATGTCATCACTTTAACACAGTATTTTCTTCACACTCTTTATTGTCTTATCAGTGTACTTGCTCTGCTAAATACCTTTAGGGAAAATACTTGAGGCTATAGAAACAGTATAGTCTGAAGATAATGACTCATACAGAATCTTAATAAGTAAATAAAAATAGTATCAGGCTCTAAATGACAGTGACCAATTTTCAGTTGAAAAACACAATAAAGATAGCAATAAAATGGGTATGTTGACATCTCATAGGGAATAAGAAAATGATTCTAGTCTTTTAGTTGAATCATGATTGTATCCTGGTTGGTGTGGAGGAAAAGCCCAAATTCTGTAAAACACCTGAAAGAATCTGAAGTTAGAAGACTTCTTTGACTGAAGGAAATGCTGTGACTTGGAAACACTAGACAGTCTCACCTCTCCAGTGAGGAAGGACATGTGGCCACCTGTGACTACAACACTTTCTCTGCAGATACATAATCTTGCCAGGTTTCCCCAGGAGGGTTCAGAATGATACATGTGAGTCACTTTAGTCCCACAAGACCATACCCACTGTTAAAACAAAATGGGAGCTGGGAGGAGGGTTTGGGACGCGGTTGGGTATTTTATGCATACCGAAGAATTTTGTATGTCTACAACTTTATCGGAGAAAAGCATATGTGACTCCTGAGGATGTCCATGGCCAATAATCTATCTGTTCATTTGGAGTATAATTCACTTAAGAAAAGAATGTGTTGAGACTTAGAAATGGGAGATAAAGAGGAGCCCAGTGTTCTTAGGAGAAGGCTGTGGGTAGGTGAAAGGTTGAGAGTGTGGAAACAACCAACATGGTATTGAGGGTAAAGATCATTGGCTGTGCCTCCTCTCACCATTGCTGTCTCTGCCTGGCCTAGTGCTACACTTCAACAGGACAACTTCTTATAAGAAGGTTCCATAAGATACACAATATCAATGTAATATCCAAAATGTGAAGAGTATATTACAAAAATCACTCATGATACCCAGTACCAGCAAAATCACAGCATGAGTTGTAACAAGAATCAATAGACACAGCATAGAGATGAATCAGAAGTTGGAATTGTCTAGCAAAGATTTTAACACAACTGTCATAAAAATTCTTTGATAAACAATCATAGATTTTCTTAATGTAATTTATGAGTAGGAGTCTCAGCAAAGAAACAGAAAGAAGAAGAGTCAAATAGAAATCACAAAATTAACAAATATAATTAATCAAGTGAAAAGCCCCCCCACTTGACTGAATGATTTTAATAAAGAGTAGAGATTATTTTAATAAAGAGTAGAGAAATAATGGAAGGTAGAATCAGTGAGAATGCAGAAAGAAGATTGAATTTATTCAATTTTAACAACAGAGAGGAAATATAATGAAAACAGTGCATTATCATATCAAGTACTTGATCTACAATAGGCAGAAAAGTACACATTTTTGTTAGGAGATACCTGGGAGGAGAGAAAAGAGACTAGAAAAATTATCCTCAAAAGTAAAGGCTAAAATTCTTCCACATTTAGAAGTACATAAATGTATACAAGATTCAAGAATCTGGGTAAAGCCACAGTGGAATATACCCCAGAGACAACATCACTGATATTCTGAAAACTAAAGAGCAAGAAAACGTCTTGATTGATGGTAAATGACATATTCCCTTTATGGAAACACCAATTCACAAGTCAACCCATCTGAAATCAAGATGCTAGAAGAAAATGACAAATTTTGAAGTTCTGAAGGAAAATTGGCTGTCAGTTATGAATTTTATATCTGGTTAAAGTATCCTTCTGAAGTGACATGGAAATGAGTACATTCCTAGGTGCAGGAATATTAAGTGAGTTTGCTATGCATTCACCTACCTTCAAAAAATCACTAGGAGAAGTTCTCTAAATAGAAACAATTTCATAACAGAAGAAATCTTAGATGCCTGGAAAGGAAACAGGAAAGTCAGCATGTAAAAATAAGAATAAATACCAAAAAATGTATTTCTCATGAATTTCCTAACATATTTCATGGTTGAGCCAAAAATTATAATGCACTCTGATGTGCCAGTATTCAGTGAACATGGAATGGATCCTTGGGGTGGCTATATTTTAAAGTTGTGTCTAGTAAAGGAACCAAAATCAATGCAAACCCTCTGCCCTTCACTCAGAGTGGTACTAGTTGAATATCCCTAGACTGAAAATTAATCCAAAATACTCCAAAGTCTGATACCTTTGAGTATTAATATGATGTCCCAAATGGAAAATTCTGCACCATAAAATTGTTTTATGTACAAAGTTTATATAAAATTATCCTTAAGCTCTGGGTTGGATATGAAATATAAATGAATTTCATGTCTAAACCTGGATATGATCCTTGAGATATCTTACTATGTACATGCAAATATTTGAGAAATCTGAAAACATCTGAAATTCAAAACATTTGTTCCAATCATTTCATATAAGGGATACTCAAAACTATAAAATGTTAACACCTATTTGTGTGTATGCATGTGTATAGCTACAGATATGGTAATATTTAGAGTAACTTCTACGTATGAATCATCCAAAAGATATATAAAGTCATTGGAAAGCAATGCAGGCAAGATTTTTTTCAAGTTTCAGTAAAAAATAAAGATGAAAGAAAAGAGAGAGACAAGCAGAGGAAACAATAAAATGGAGGCTTGGAGAGATCAAATAGTAATTATATGTGGATCAGAGAAATGCACTGTTTCATAGACAGACTTATTGACTATATAAAAAAATCACTCAACAACATGTCACCTATAAAATAAATTACTTTAAATACAGTGGCATGATCATATTGCAAGTAAAGGAATAGAAAAACGCCACATGTCGTGTGTATTGTTCAAAATTGCCCAAAGAAACAGAATATATACATATTTTTGGTGGCTGACAAACCAGCTAGGGAGCCAGGCCAGATTCAGCCATAGCTCAGGTCCCAGCCCAGAGGTCTGAGACCTAGAGGAGATAAGGGACTGTGCTTCCAGTCCAAATGCTGGCAAGCCTTGGGCGAAGAAAAAGTTGATGTTTCAGTTTGAGCCTGAAGGCAGGGAAAAAAGATGTTTTGGCTTCTAGAAGTCAGGTAGGATGAGCTCCTTCTTCCACATGGGAAGGCCAAAGTTGTATTTTATTTGGACCCTCAGATGGATGGATGAGGCCAAGCTTTTTAGAGAGAGTGATCTGCTTTACTCAGATTAAAACACTTACCTCATTCAGGAACACCCTCACTGAAATGCCCAGAGTAGCACTCTTCCAAAAGTTAGCTTGTCCCTGGCCTAGTCAAGTTGACACAAAAAATGTTAATCACCACACATGAATATTTTAAACAAATATAAATTAAAAGTGGTCAGATTAATACTCAACAAAAGTAGGTTTTGGAGCAAAATATAACTACTATGAAGAGACCTCTTTTTAATAAAAGGAGGAGGAAGAAGAAAAATAGGGGAGGAACAGAAAGGAGAGAAGGAAGAGAATCATTCACCAAATGTGTAAGCAAAATAAAATTCGAAATGTCTAAAGAATGATCAAAATAAAGCAGCAAAATCTTTCCTTAAGCCATAGATATTTGCCAACAGGGAGCAGACTGCCACACAGACACCCTGTCATGAACTGAGTCCACGAGAGAGATCCATTTTTAACGATACCTTCCAGTGAGCTTTAAGAAACATCAGAAGGACATAGACATTCTGATGAGTTAACAGATCTCACAACCATACTGACTGACATCAGTTCCCCAGTGCTGGACCTGGCTCAGTCCTCTCTCCCTGCAGAATGTTGACCTGCAGGTATCCATGTTTCCTTGGTAGAAGCCCAAATCCACTGTCTTTCTGGGAAATGATGGTTTAGTAAACCTAACCAGAGTTTCTCAATTTGCAAATGTACTCTGCACCCAAATAAACTCTTTGCTTCTGCTTTTAACTTCGTTTATAACGTCTTGGTTTATAGAAGCAAATAAAAAAGTCACAAAATATAAGAAGGCAGCAGTGATAGAACTAAAAGGAGGAATAAGCCTCCTTTTAGAGGTCAGGAGTTCTACAATCTACAGATATCAATTAATAGACACTTGAAACTGTAAGGATACAGAGCCAAACCCCATTGAGCTGACACCCACAGAGCATTCTATCCAACAGCCACAGAATAGATGTATTTCAAGTGCCTATGGAGCACTTGCTGAGGTAACACATAGCTTGAGAAATAAAGTGAACCACATAAATTTAAAAGGCTGTGCAGAATATGTGATCACATTCTAATTTGATTAGAAAAACACAAAAACTCAAAACACTTGGAAATTTAACCACACATTTGCACATAAAACCTGAGTCAAAAAATTCCCAAAGGGAATATAAATAACAAAGCAAAATAAAAATATAACATTTCAAAATATGTGGGTGCAGTTAGAGCAGAGTTTAGAGGAAAATATATAACACTATGTTTTCATTAGAAAAGAGAAAATGCCAGCAGTAAATAATGTAAGTTCCTAGCTGACAACGAAGAGCAAATCAAACCTAAGCAGGTAAAAGAAAGGAAATAAAGACAAGAGCAAGTCAGTGAATCTGAAAATAGGAAAAAATAGAGTAAATCAATGAAATAAAATGTTGACATTTGTATTGATCTTTTCTTTGAAACTATTGACAAAATTAGCAATCCTCTAAAAGCTGAACAGGATAAAACATACAAACTACTAAAATCAGGAGTGAGAAAAGAGATATCAGTGCAGACACACATCAAAAGAATAGAGTGATATTTCCAACTTCTCATCACTCATAGTTTAACCAGTTTTTTGAAAGGGAACAACTTGAAAAGTACAAACTATTATATTTCACTAAACATGAAAAATATTTTGAATAGCAAAATAATTTAAAAGGTTAAATTTGTAATTAAAATTCTACTCAGATCCATACAATTTCACTGGAGAATTCTACCAGATATTAAGTAAGAACTAACATGAATTCTACACACCCTTTTTCAGAAATTTTAAAAGGAGAGAATATTTCTTGATTTGTTTTATAATACCTGTATTACCCCATGTGAAAAGGGCAAAAACAGTACAAAAATAAAATTTAAAATATACAGTACTTCATATTAATTTCAATGTAAAAAGCCACAAAATTTGCTGTATCTAGTAATGTATTTATGATTACCAAGGAGCATTCATTCCAGCTATACAGAACTAGTCTAATCTTTACAGATCCATCAATGCAACCCCATAAATCTATAGATTAAAGAAGAATCATGCAATCATACCAAGGGGCACAGAAAAATGTTTGTCAAAATCCATAATAAGAACTCCTCAATACTTACAAGCAAATTGATAGCATGTATTTAAAAAAGCATAATAACAATAATTTTAATGCACAGGACTGGAATTCTCCTAAAATCAAAACCAAGGAAGAAGTTTTCACTCTACCACCCTTCCTGGGAATTCTAAAAAATACACTGAGGCAAGAACATAAAAGAAATACAAACTGGAAAGGCAGAAATAAACATTTCCTTATTTGCAAATGACCTTCTTGTCTATGCCAGAGTTATCTAAAAGCTAAAAAATAATCTTCTAAAACTAATAAGTGAACTCAGGAAGGTCACAGACTACACTATCAACACACACACAAAATCAATTACATTTTATATACTAAAGATGAACATGTGGAAACTGAAATTAAAAACACAAGGCCGTTTACAATTATTCTAAATATAATTCATATTTAGATGTATTCATAATAAAAGAAGTACACAATTTGGATGCTAAACATGACAGAGTGCTAAGGAAATACATCAGAGAAAATATAAATAAATAGGTATATTGTGTTCATGTATCAAAATGTTACCAAACAGAGTCCAAGCAGCTCCTGTTACGGCTTGTGTCTGGAAGTTCCGCAAAGGCTCATGCAGTCACAGATGGGTCTTCTTCAGAGGCGGCTGGATCTAGAATATGAGATGCTGGGATTGATTGCAACACTAAGTTCAAGAGTGCTAGGATTAAGGGTGTGAGTGCTACCTACTCTAAGTAGTATGAATAAGATAAAAGGGGCAGAAAGATGTTGATAAGGTCCCTTGTTGCTTATGCTATCTTGCGAGTGCATAAATTGTTCTCTTCTATGATGCTGCTCTGCCAAGCCACCCTGCCTTGGAGCCAGCCAACTATGGGCTGAAACTGCCATGAGCTTGAGCTAAATAAACCTTTCCCCCTTTAGTTTTGGGTGTCAGGTGTTTTGTCTCAGCAAAGAGACAAGTCACCAAGACAGCTCTTCACCATCTGCCATGGAGATGCACAACTATGACTCACACTAACCACAGGGCAGATTATAGATTAGTAGACTTCCAGCACTGAAAATGAATTTTTGGTATGTGTAGTGAGAGGCATAAAGGAATTTATAAAGGGAAATTTTCAAATTACACATTGAAAGAAATTCAAAGTGGATGCTCAAAAGAAAGGCAGAGGTGGCTATGGCCTGGAGCAGGGTATGTATGGGGGCTTGGTAATGGGAATCTGTACAAATTGTGACTCTATGGAAAGAGTGGATTTAACTTACAGATGAAGAACTCTTTCTGCATGAAAAGGTTGACAGCTCCTTCACAGTTGGCCCCATCACCAGTGGCAGAGCTGTATACCATCTACAGGGAAGGGTCCACTTATAAGCAAAAAGTGATCATGTCTTCACAGGTACAAATGGCTCCATATACAGGTGAAAGGGAATGGCCTAGGATTTTTGTATATTTAAGGATCTCAGACATGTTTTAAACCAGGTTTGTGTCCTGAACTTGCAATGAAATTACAATATTAGCATTACCATTTTTCTCACCACTTTTCTACCTATTTTACTTTTCCTCTCCTACCTCAGTAAGACTTAACATAATAAATTGACCTAAGGTTTTGTAAACATGCATAAGATTATTATAAAATTTGCATGGAGAAGAACAGGACCTGGACTAGCTAAAACAGTCTTAGAATAAAGTGTGTGTATACTTTCCAAAAGGGATACACAGATGGCAGATTACACATGGAAAGATGTTCAGTTTTATTGGCCATCAAGACAATGGAAATTTAAATCAAAATGAGGTATTACTACATACCGATGAGAATGGCTAAAGTATAAAATAGTGAACATATCAAGTTCTGTCACGGAGGCTAAGCAACTGGATTACTCATGCATCGCTGATGGTAATGTAAAGCCACACAATCACTGTAGAAAATTATTATTTTCTTGCAAAACTAAAAATTCAATTACCCTGTGTCTTGGTTACTTACCTCATTACTGAGACAAAATATCTGACACCCAAAGTTAAAGGAGAAATGGTTTATTTAGCTCAAAGTTTGTGGAGCTTTCAGTCCATAATTGGCTGGGTCCAAGGCAGAGTAGTATGGCAGAGTGACATCCCAGAGGAGAAACAGTTCATGGCAAGCAGAAGGCAGCAAAGCAGGAAGCAGTAAGGAGTGATCAGCAAGGAACAAGTGATGAGCAGCAAGCAGAATTTGGGGTACCAGATAGCACTCCCATCCAGGGGCACTGAACCATGAGTCAATTCCAGCAGCACATCCTTGATCTCAGCATCACACACCCTAGATCCAGCCACCTACAAAAATCCCCACCTATGACTGCATGAGGCTTTAGGGGAACATCTAGAGACAAGTAACTAAGCCATAACTCAGCCATAACACCATATAATTCAGCAATTACATGCTAAGGCATTTGTCACATAAAAATAAAGATTTATGTTTTGCCAGAAATCTGTGTACAAATAATTGTAGTAGCTCTTTACCATAATCTCTACAAACTGGGAACAGTCTAAATGTCATCTATGATAACAGTTAATCAAACTGTTGTAGATGCACCCAATGGAATGTATCTTAGTATTTAAAAAGAATAAGCTATTGATTACATATCAGCTTGACTGAAACTCTGGGAAAAAGGTGAACGAAATAGACACTTCAAAAAGATGATAAAATAAGCTGGGATGTAACTCAATGGCAGACCACTGGCCTAGGATGTATGAGGGCTCTGGTTCAACCCTCAGCAACACACAGAAAAAAATAAATCACATAAAGTATGGTTCAATTTACAAAATAACATTTTGAAATGACAAAATATGTTAATGGAATACAGATCAGTGTTTGCCAGAATCCAGGCTGGACCAAAGGATGGCTGGATACAGAAGGGTAACAACAGATCTTTCTGTTGGTGGAAATGTCTGTTCCTTGACTGTGTGAATGACAGTATCTCAGTTATATTATTATTATAGTTTTACAAGATGTTATGATTTATATGGAGTGCATATGATTTTTTACCAAGGTGTGCAAATCTGTGTTTATCTAAAAGCAAAGTAAAATTTTAAAGAAAGAAACTTGAAACAGAACTAACATAACCTCTTCCCTGAGAACTTAGTTCCTCTCAGGAGGGATCTTTTCCTTTTAATTCCAGTAACTGGCACATATTCATCCTTAAATCCTTCTAGATGAGCTTGGAGACTTTGGACTTTGGTCTTGGCTCGAACCGGGCAGGGTCACAGCAATAGACATGACAGTCTCTGGGATGGCACTTTTGCAGCCTGAGAATAAAAGGATTCTACTGACATGAGACACTTTCACATCCACAGTGAACACTGAGCATTGGGTTTTTAGAAATATATATCATGGAATTAGAAAAGTAATTCACAGGTCATTTGATCTTTCCTCTTCATATTTCTAAAGAGAAAATTGAGGCCTCCAAATTTACTAAATTGGGTTGGGGATATAGCTCAGTAGAATAAGCGCTTGCCTGGCAAGCGCAAGGTTCTGAGTTCAATATCCAGTACCACAATAAATAAATAAATAAATAAATAATCCTAGATCAAAGCATTAGATATTGGCAAAGTATTACTTTAGCCAGTTCAAGAATTCATAATACTTGTGGATTAAAACGAATAGGACTGTATTTTAGGATATCAATCTGTAAAACAATAGTCTCTCCCCTGTCGTAGTCCACGTTCATTTCTTTGTGCTGCTCCTTTTCCATCCTCTGAAGATTCCTGTTTTAACTATGGATCCAAGGATCTCTCAGTTCTATATTCCTACATCCTCCCCACATTTATTTTTTTTAATTATTTATTATTATTATTATTTTTTTTTTTTTGCGGTACTGGGGATCGAACTCAGGACCCTGCGCTTGCTAGACAGGCGCTTATTCCACTGAGCTATATCCCCAGCTCCACCTCCCCACATTTAAAATGTCTTGTAATTGCCAAGTCTTATGTTACCTGAAACCTTCCTTGATTAGCTTACCAGAAAATATCCTTCACCTTCTCAGGACTTCTCTTTCCTCAATTGCAAGATGGATGCATTTTGTTTTCTTTTTCATCTACCAGTCCTCTATATGCTGTAAGGCTAATTTTGAAACATATAGAATAATGCATTATGAATTATCTCCATAGAGTTAATATTTATTGAATATGTGAATTCTCTTTAATTCGTTGCTCCATGTTATTCTTTACCATGCTCGGCTCTTGTTGCTTTTCTAACGGTTCAGCTTCACTGAATTTCAGTATTTCTCATGCTGCTGTCTCATTATTTATTTTGATATCACTTACAAGCATCTACTATAGTTTAGAACTAGAATGTCCCCCAGTGGCCCATTAAGAACCTGCCCCTGCCTTGGTGTGACTGGGAGGTGGTGAAGCCATTAAGAGATGAGGCCTAGCAAGAAGAGTAGGCACTGGGGCCTGAGAGGGGACAGCAAGACGCAGCTCCTTGCCCTTTCTTTTTCTCCCTTTCCAACCGTGAGCGGAGCACTTTCACTCCATCGTGCGCCCCTCCTCTCACATGCTTCCCTACCACGATCCTAAGGAATGGGGCCAACCGGTCATGGACTGAAACCTCCAAAACCTTGACCTCAGTAAACTTTTTCTTTTCATAAATTGATTATCTATAGTGTTTGTTATAGTAACAAGAAGCTAACTAATGCACCATATAAATGCATATTCTATTTCATGAGCTGGTTGACTCAGCAAGGAGAACACAAATCTATCTCTCTGTGTTCCTAGGGAGAATTGTAATACAAAACCACTCATTGGGTCATCTAGGAGCTACTGTTTTCAGTCCAGAAGTTTCTTTCCATGAATGTATTTTGAAGGAAAGAGAAAAGCATATTCTCCTTGATGAGTATAAGGAGAGGAGTTAATGATGATTTTAGACAAGATTGCTTGGCTACAAATTCTGACTTGGATGAACCATTAAAAATGTATCATGAGAAACTAATATTAGACAACTGATTTGTGTCTCTAGTATTTTAACACCTCCAAGACGTTGACATCCTACTGATTTATTTTTCACCTTAAAAATAATTTAAGAGATTCTTGTGTCTATTCTAATAAAAAGTTACAAATGATGAAGAAAGTGTATTATTTGGTGTTGTTTTTTTCAAAACCAAAAAGCGTTCAGGCAGATGCAGTGAAGGAAAAGGAGAGACCTTCTCACTTTCTCACCTGCTTTCACTTCACTCCTACTTCAACTTTTACTTCTCCTATGTGGGTGTTCATAGGCTTCTAGCAGAAAACTAACACATTCCAGGCTTTCTTCCTAATTCAAGCAATGCCATCTGTACAATACAGAGGTGTAAGTGTCTTCAACATGAAATTTGTCCTTATTTTTCACAAGCTGTGCAACACGATTCACTGTGATTGCTTGACACAATACAACTTCATTTCTTGAAAATGAGAGCATTGTGGGTTCATAGATTTAGACAGGGAGACTTTTCTTGTACTCCTTTCTAGTCAACCTCTCACTCAGTGCTGCTCTTGGATTCTTATCCCTATGGCTTTGCCTTTTTGATAATATTACATCAATAAAATCTGCTAGTATGTAGCCTAATCCATTTGATACTCACCCACTGCATGAATTTGGGTTTGTCTTCATGCTGAGTAGCATTTCATTATATGGGTAGGCAGAAATTTCATCTATTCATAGGTGAAATGCATTTCCATTGTTTCCAGCATTTGAGAAGATAACTGATGTCACTACAAACATTTGCATATAGGTTTGTAAGTAAATATAAGTTTTCATTTTTCTTAGAAAAATACTTAAGATAGACTTGCTTGATAATAAAACATGTGTTTAACTTTATATGCACTGCCAAACTGTTTTCCATAGCAGTGTGCCATTTTATGTTCACATCAGCAAGGTAGAGGAGTTCCAGTTGCTCCAACTGCTTCTTGCCAACATTTGGTGTCATTGGTTAATTTTTATATTTTTTTATTTAGTTTTGCCCTTCTAAAATATGTACAAGGACTTTTTTTAAATTATGAGAATTATTTATATACTTATTTCATGTCTTTAACTTTCTTATAAATATCTCTTCAAATTTTTAGATATTTATAATTGGATAGTTTATTTCATGGTGTTAGGTTTGAGTTAGATTATATATCATAAATATAAGCTCTTGACTAAGACATATTTCATAATTGTTTTGCTCATACTGTGAGTTATTTTCAGTTTTCAAGGAGAAACAAGATACATATATTAAATGTTCTGTTTCTCTTTTTCTCTTCTAAGTCAGGCTTTTGATATGTATCTGAGAAATCAAAGATATTTTTTCATTTGTTTTCTTTTAGAAATTTTGTAGTTTTAGGTTTATACTTACATCTATGATCCACAAGTAACTATTGGTTTATATAGTGTCAGATGTAACTTAAGAGTCCTTCCAAGTTACATAATTTTTTAAAACATGTTTGACATTAATTTCCTTTTCAGTTCGTTTAACAGCAATTGACCATATGGGCGTAGATCTACTTACAGACTTCCTGGGCAATTCTATTTTTCTGCTTGTCTATCCCCTCAAAAATACCAGTGTCTTGATTACTATATCATAATGCAGCAAAATTAGCAGTAACTGTAAATTAGCAACACTGTAAATCTTCCAGTGTTGTTTTTTGTTCCTTTAACTTTTCATATAAACTTCAGAATGGATGCATTAATTGGTTGATATAAAAATTTCTTTTGGAATTTTATGACCTTGCTTAATTTGTAGGTTAATTTCAGATAACTGATATATTAACAGTATTAATCTGTCCATTCTAGAAATATGGAATATTTCTCAAATTTTAGGCCTTTTATTTTTTAAATTAGAGTTTTCTAGTTTATAGCATACTTACCTTGCATGTGTTTTGTCAGGCTTATATATAAGTATTAAGTTTTGTGCTATTTTGAACGATTTTTTAAAAATTAAATGTCTATCGCAATTGGTTTTGTATATTGACATTGCAATCTTGTAAACTTAACTAAACTCATTTATTATTTCTAGTAGTTTAAAAAAATGCTTTATGCAACTTTTCTCCAGAGATAACTTCATCTTATATAGACAGAGGTATTTTTATTTATTCTTTTCTTTTTCCTGTTATTGCACTAGCTGTGGTCTCCAGCACAGTGTTAAAGAGAGGTACCGAGAGCTAGCTTTCTCCCCATGCTGTGGAGACAATCGTTCAGGTTTTCAACATTAATACTGATACTGTTTCTACATCTGTGTACATGTTCTTTATTGACCTCTATCTCTCTCTCTTTCTCTCTCTGTCTCTCTGCCTCGCTCCTTTTCTATCTCATTCTCATGTTCAAAGGTGTAGGTAATTATCAGTTTTATTATTTTAATAAATTGGTTATGGCATTTATTTCTGTCAGCATTGTTTTTTCTATCTTCAATTCTGCTGTTTCTGCTGTTATTTTAGTGTTTCCTTTGTTCTCTTATTTTGGTTTTAGCTTGCTCTCTTTCTCTAACTTTCATGGTGGAAATTAATATCATTGCTTTAATGCCTAATTTAAGTATGCCATAATAAGTATGTTCTTCTAAGAATTGCTTTAGTACTACTTAGCAAATATCATTATGTTGAGCTTTTATTTTAATTAAGAATATTTTCTAATTTCCATTTTTTTATTCTTTCACCAGGGGTTATTCAAATGTACTATTTTAATCTCCAAATATATGGATATTTTTCTAGATACAATTTTTGATTTTTTAAAATTTCATATTTGTATCAGTTAATACTTTTTAAACTCTTAAGGTCTGTTCTATGACTGTGACATGTTCTATCTTAGAGAATATTTTATATATAATTGAAAAGAATGTATATTCAACTGTTGGATCTTTTAAAATGTCCTTCTTATGAATTCTCCTTTGTGGGTTATTTATAAAGCCACTCTAATTTCATTTTGGCTACTTTGCATGGTATACATTTTCCTATCCTTTTATATTCAGCCTATATTTTCTTATTTTAAATTAGTTTGTTATAGATCTACTTTTCTGTCCAATATGATAATCCCTGCTTTTCAATAAGTACCTCTAGGCCATTCACACTTAATGGTTTGTATACTTACATTGCAATCTACTATTGCATTGTTTTATTTTCTAGTTAGTTCCTATGCTCTGTTTCTTTCATCTTGTTTTCCAAACTCTTTTTATGTTATGTTATTGCAAGTTGACTTGATTGTAGACTTTTTATTTATAACCCCATTAAAATAATTTATTAATCATTGTAGCATATACATTGTAATTTTCTATTAATCATACTCAACTTTCAAAGTGTTTTGTGCTTTATGTGGCCTATACGAACAGTATAACTGCATTCCACTCTTTCCACCTCTCCATCCTTTGTGCTGTCATGTGTTTTATCTTTCCATACACTATAAACTCACAATACATACTGTTATTTGGTAGAATATATATATATATTTTAATATATATATATATATTCATATATATTAAAATGACCTCACATTTACTCTAATCTTAGTGGTCTCTGAAAACCTTGATTTCTTTTATTGAATTAAACTTTGACTTGATACCATATTTTCGCTGCTCAGGGAATTTTTGATATTTATTATAGAGCATGTCTATTGGTAATAAATTTTCTGATTTTATTTGTCTGAAATCTATTAATCTGGGAAATACATTGTTACAGATTATAAAATTCTTGTGACAACTTTTTTATCACTTTAAAAGTTTGCTCCATTTTCTTCTGGATTGCAGTTTTTATTTAAATCCCCTTATAGTGCTTATTATTGTTCACATACATATAACGTTTCACTTTCCCCTTGCTGTCTTTAGAATATCCTTCTTTCTTTTAGTGCTGTTTAAATATAATATATTTAAGTTCCTCCCCCAACTTCGGGTATCAGTTTGCTTGACCTTTTTTCTGAGCTCCTTGGATCTGTGTCTTTCATTATTCCCTAAGATATCATGGGTAGCATACCTTCAAATATTTTATCTGCCCCATCTCTTCCTCCTGTGACTCTTACCAGCTATGGGTAAAAGCCTTTGACATTGCCCCATACCTCTTGATGTCCCATTCTGTACTTTTACACTTTTCCCCCTTACTGTTCAGTTTCAGTAGTTTTAACAGAAGTGTCTTCACATTCATTCCTTTCTGCCTCAGCCCATGTGTATGATGACTGCCTCCATAGGGCCATTCATTTTTGTTTTCTTGCCTAGAATTTGAACTTGCCCCTTCCTTTCAGTTCCTACATGATGTTTGCACAACTGTTCATGTGTGCTTTACACCAGGGCCCTTACTACATTACTTATTTGTAGCTTTCTTAAAAAGTCCCAGGTTCATAGTTTGAACACCAGCTTTACGAACAAGCTTTTTTATTACTAATTTTTCACAGTAGTTTTGGCTGTAGTTTTACTTCCCCACTGTGTGTCATAATGTTGGGTTGCAAGCTGGGCATGAGTGTGAAGTACTATCGTAGGAGACTGGGGAAATACTCTTTATGCCTAAAGACAGGTGTATCTCCTCCTCTATGACTTACTACTGGAGACAGGAGAAATGAAGATAATTTCTCACAATTTAAACTGGGTTAGATGTGTTATTGTTATGGTCACCATCAAACTGTGACTGGGTTCAAGACTCACTGAAGATTTACTAAATTTACTGGGGACCAATTTACTGCTATTGACCCACTGTAGGAGGCAAGGGAGATTTTTGCAGGAAAGGTCCCCAGGTTAAAAAATACACATGTGCAAAACATCAGCAACAACAGCAGGCAGCATGGAGCAGAGCAGAGCACAAAAGAGCAAGAGCAAGAGCCTAAGCTGCTTGCGTCTTTATCATATAATTCTTTTACAGGTTGTTATCACATATTTACATTCTTACATAGTGCTGTAACCAGCACCTGCCTGTTTACCCATGCTAAGTCATGGTTACATAACTATATGGTGCTGTGCATTAGACAACAAGGTCGTTTCCTCAGATGTCCTTAGATGCCCCTGAGCTTTGAAGTCTGAGTGGTTCCCCACATCTTCCTATAGCTTCAGGGTTTTCTGTTTACCTGACTCTCAAAAAGAGTCTGTCTCCTCAGTCACCCCACTCACTAACTTCAGTGCTATCCTCTGGCCCAGAATCCATCTGCAGGGTAGACCTCTGTCCTATACCTGCCCTTCTGTAAGCAGTGGGGAGCTTCTAAGTCTGAGCCCAGGAACGTCTCCTCCCTCTACTTTAGAAGGAGAGAGCCTCTATGTTTACCTTCTTCAGCCTGCAACATGTCTTCCCCTGGGGTCTGCTGGGAGAGAAGGACAGCAGGTTGTTCCTGCCTTTGACCAGTGGTTTAGACTTTTGTGTTGTAGGGAAGAGCAATACCAGGAAGGTTTTCTGCACTCCCTGCAGTAGCAGATCCTTCCTTTCCCAGGGCTTGGTCTCCAAAGGAAACTTCCTCTGGTTTCTTAACCCACATTGTGAAAGCCATGCAGAAGAACCTATGTGTGAATGTAAACTTACCTCATATCTAAGAGACCTAGATTCTCAAGTTAATCTGCATATGGAAGTACTGTCTTGTTTCTTACCTGCTGGTGTGCCTTACATGGCAGGGACCCCTAACCTGTTCCTAGCTCTGGTGAGTCAGAACTCAAACCTCACCCACCCTGGAACCCTGGAGGCTCATTGCTTCCCTGATACCTCAGGCTCCTTAATTGTCCTACCATCTTATTGATGATTTAGTAAAAAGATTGATTCTGTTAATGTCAGATAAACAATGCTTTCATTTTCTGTGACTTTCTACAATCACCTTCATCTGTAAAAGTAGATTAAACTTGAGGTGGAAAGAAGAGAGCAGAAAT
The DNA here is from genome assembly GCA_004027595.1 of Dinomys branickii. Lineage (NCBI taxonomy): Eukaryota > Metazoa > Chordata > Mammalia > Rodentia > Dinomyidae > Dinomys > Dinomys branickii. The sequence goes on from PVLD010011670.1 coordinate 31,872, forward strand.
TCAATGCACATGAGTATGTGTTGCCATGAAGAGTCAGACAAGCAGAAAGAAATAAACCCTAAGTCATCCAGCAGGGACCTGGGACCTGGGTTATAGGAATAACACTGTGAGTCATGCCAGCCTCTGCTCCTGCTGGGCTGGATGGGAATTGTGAAGGAGGGGGTGCACATGGGGACTGGGACCCCTCTCGGCACAGCAGCCCCCAACACCACTGCCCTCAACACTGTCCCGCCTCCTCACCCAGCCTTGTGCAATGGTGGTCACCAGGATAGAATTACCTTAGAGGAGGGGAGCTTGAGGTGACAGAGCCTGGATGTCCATGTCCACCCGCACAGAGGAGAGAGAGGGACGGAAGGCAGAATATGAATACGGGGGGGTAGGTCTAAGCATTTGTTAGGTGAGGCACAGATATTTTAAAGCGAATATTTACCCATACAGAATATTCCATACAGACAGTGTAAGTAAATAAAAAACCATATGAAACTTAATATGAAATGTGAAAAGAGAAGGCTTGGCAACTAGAGATGACATGAAATTAATAGAATTATAAAAACTACTGCAGAAATGAAAGCTGCTTTAGACACTCCATCAGAAGTGGGATGACTAAATTTGAGTTAACTGCATCGAAGAAAATGGGAAATGAGACTGAATAAAAGATATATTTTGGGATAAATTGATTGATGCATGAGTCTGATAAAAAATGCAAATTCCATGATTTGTTTTTAAGGGAAAAGAAGCCTATTCAGGTTTTTTGAAAATAAAACACAGTTTTCTTAGTTAAAGGATTGCTTTAGTCTGGATATTTAGAAGGCACACAATAAGTCAAGATGGTCAACATCAAATCACATTACAATGAAGCTTCAGAACTTGGAATATTTAAGAAGTAAGTATCCTTTGGAGCTCTTAGCTAAAATCTCTGTCTTCTACAAGGCAAGGAGAGTGCTGATTCCAAACTTTTCTATATAATTCCTTAATAGCTGTGGGGAGAACAGCAATCTGTGGGCAGGGAAGAACATAAAAGGAAAGAATGTTCTCTGAATTCCTCAACCTGCTGGCAGGAATGTTCTTTTAGTTTCCTGCAGCCTGGCTGATGTGTTTGCGGGGGAGATGAGAGGTGTGGGAAGTGTTGGCAACTCATGCTCAGGGCCGGGTGCAGCACGAATCAGTGCGAGAAGCCAAAGCAGGATGGTTTCAGAACCACCTAAGGCAGCCTGGCCGTGGGCCACTGGAGAGCAGGCCCAGAGCCTGCTCCTTCCTTCTGTGACTGTGCCTGGCCTCCAGGCCAGCTCACCCCAGCACTTTCCCTATGCCACCATGCACAAGGTCCTGAGGTGTTCAAGAATACTATGTCTTCCTGGAGTTGCCAAGCTCCTAGGAAAATCACACTGGGACGATTTTCCCTCAGGTGGACCTGTAATATGCATGACATCAAGTGAGGAAGAAGTGGAAAGGGATACAGCAGAACTCTCATTTGCCTATAAATTACAATGAATTTTAGAATTTTAAATGGAAAAGCATGAATCAGTTCCTAAAAATAAGGGCTTAATAAATGTCTTCTAGTTTGCTAGAACAAGTTGAATTGGTTGGAGGTGAAAGGACATAGCAGATTAAAGAAGACAGCAAAGGTACAAAAAGACTAAAGAGGCAGAAAGAATTGTGGTTATAGATACATGACTTGTCTCATAAGATACCCACTGCTGTAAATTACATTAGTGCTGATCACCCAGGCCAGCTTTCTGTTTCAAAGCAGATTCTGTGTGATGATGAAGATTCTTGTCTACCAGTCTGCATGTTGTCATCTTTAAACATGAGGACTCAACAGTTTCAGTCTTATTTTCTAGAAATATTATAGAATGCTCCTACCTCACAGTGATATCACAAATTTAGATAAGCAAAAAAATAACTAGAACTGTGCACAGTGGATTTGTGCTTTGCCCTTCTCATGGGAGTCTTGCTGCCCGAGACGGAAGTGGGGGCCTCATAGTCTTATGGCCCTCCCGGGTTCTTGTACTCACCAGATTTCCAGACTGTAGTCTTGGTGATGTCATTGACTAGAGTCACTGATCCTTATCCACAGAGGCTGTGTTCCCAGACCCTGAGTGCTATCTGAAACCCCAGAGAATACTAAACTCTATACATACTAGAGTTCATGCTCTCTTAGCAGCCTTAGTCTATGAATTTTATACTAAGTGGAGAACTGGCACCTGGTCAGTGAAGGAAGCACTTTATGATTTCTTTGGCGTACGCAAATTGTTAGCATTAGTGTTTTTGTGGTTTGAAGGGGCATTAAGTAAACTAGGGTTACCTGAACCTGAGCACTGTGATATCACAACAGTGAAACTAATTAAGAATCATGATAACCGCTAAGTCACTGGTGGTGGGTGCTATGGCTTTTGTCTAAATCAATCCACTGTTTGGTTTGGCACTGCCTTAACCTCAGTAGCCTGGACAGAATATGAAAGGAACAGAAAGAAGCTGCTAAGTTTCCTTGGACTTGCTGCTCGCTTTTGCTACCTTCTGCCCGGCCATGAACCATTTCTCCTCTGTGATGCCCCTGTATCATGCCACCCTGCCTTGGAGCCAGGTGACTATGGACTGAAACCCCTACAAACTCTGTCAATCAAATAAGCCTTTCCTCCTTTAACTTTGGGTGTTGAGTAATTTGTCTCAACAATGAGAAAAGTAAAAGTAAAACAGTGGGTATGCAGGACAAAGGGATTCTGTACATTTTGTATGGAAAGGGCAGGGATACTATGGCATTTCAACACTATTCTCAGAACTGCATACAATTTGGCACTTATGAACTGTTTATTCCTGGAACTTTCTATTTCATATTTTCAGACTCTCATTGGCTGAAATCATTGAAAGTGCAACTATGGTTGGGGGAACTACTATAGCCTGTTTCTGAGGGCAGAGCTTCAGAAGGCAAAACATTCACCAAGAGCATCAGCCGTTGTCCTCATTTCTCTCTTCTGTGTTCAGCAGAAGTGGAAATTGGCATGTGTCAACGTGCTCTGGGCAGCTCTGCCTCTTGCCCCTCTCTCGTCCCCAGAGCTGTCTCTGCAATGACTTGTCAGCTTAGCCCAAGGCACTTGGCCAAACAAGTTCCTCTCTGAGCTAAAGTCATGAAGTGATGACAGAAGAACACAGAATCTACAAATATCAAGAGATTAAGATTCAAGGTTAAAGAACTGGCTAGAATTCATTCGCTTAGAAAAGCACTCATGCTTGGCCGAGGTCCTTGGTTTGTAAACTAGAGTGAGGTCCAGTTTCCAGCTAGTGGAGCCTAATCTTGACTTTCAGCCCCCATAATTTCTTTGTATCCAACTCTTTGGCACATGCAGTGGGTAGATGGGGTCTTGGGGTATACTTTATTGGGAAAAGGGTGCAGGATGTGCCCGAGTTCCCAGTGATGCTTCCAACATTATACCATGGAGGTTCCCAGCCCCAGACTTGCTGTTATGTTGCTGTTTGTCCTCAGTATCCATCTTGGGTTGTGCCTCCATTTTTTTTCTTTCACTGGGGCTCACAGAGTTTTAAGAATGGGCTCTCCTGAGCACTGTCAGGCTGCACAGTTCCTGCCGAGCGCCAGGACAGTCACACAGATGAATCCCAGAAATTTCTCAAGCTACCATGTAAATGTAAGTTACATTCTCCTTGACTTGACCCTATCCAAAAATGAATGGAACAGGCCATGACGTGTTTCACCAAGTGAGAATCATTATGCAATACCCACCAAGGGAACTCTAAAGGGATTGCTTGTATTCAGCTGAACCCTTAACAATTGCTTTGAAGTTTGCAATTTGAAGTCCTTCCCACTAGATAACTGACTACGGTTTTCTGACTCTTCCGTAAACCCGTGCTGGATCTCTTTCATTTGCTCAAATTCCCTCTGTAGCCATGGGAGGAAGAACAGATGGTGGTGCCTCCAGACTGGGGCAAAGAACAATGTGCCGGGAACTTCTCAAACAAGTTTCAGTAACAGCACACAAGAGCAAGCGAACTAAGAAACAGAGGGAATGCCATAATTTGGTTCATGGTTTTTCCTTGTGTGGGAATGGTTTCTTGTAATATTTCTCTGAAATATTCATATGAAAGCAATGTTATATGAGTAGAAATTGGAAAGGAATGCATACATATGTAATGGAGTAGAAAGATGTTTACATAAGTTTCAGTGAACAGAGGAGATTTCTAAACAGTCACAAATAAACATGTAACTAAAAGGGTACAGGAATGAAGGGGTGTTGAATCAAAATTTGCATTGCCTTCTTGGCATAAAGATTATTTCCAAGAAAAAAAAAATCAAAGGAAATCAAAATAAACTTTCACCAGTCAAAACTGTGAAGCAGTTACTGCAGAGGAAGTTAAATCTTGGAGACAAAAACACAGTTTAGAATGACATTTAACCTTCCCAATGGGTATTATTAGTAAGTGCTTATGTCCCTGTAACTATTGCAAAGTGAGGCATTTACAGCTATGTTAGAGGCCCTAATGAGGTTTTGACTATGTTTTCATTTCCAAACCCACTGCAGAGTCTGGAGCCAGACTGCCTGGCTTTAAAACTTGGCTCCTCTACTTGCTAATTTTGTGCTCTTGGTCATTTTCTCAGTGTATTAGGGAATAATAACACTAGCAGTTGCTCCAGATCCTGCTGGCTCCCTGCCTTCCCTTCCCTAGCTTCCGGAATGAATTCCCCCAGCGCAAACCTCCCCTGGCACCTTCCGGATTGCTCCGCATGGCAGTGTGCTCTGGCTGTGGGACTCTGCCACATCTATCCAGGAGGCAGAAATACAGGTGGCAAGGCTGGAAGACACCTCCAAGCCAGTGGGGTTGGGCACTGGCAGATGCCTCGTGACTATCTTCGTGGGGCCCCATGTCTTTGGAACTGCGACACCATCATACTTGCATTACTGTACTGTGCCCTTCTTTTCCCAGTCCAACTCACGGTGCTTTCTGTAATAACTTCTGGAATTATTCATACCCAAAACTTTCTGTGAGGAATACAACCTGACAATAGCATTTACCTGGTGGAGTTGTGATAACTACATGAAATGTGCATGTGAAGAGATGAACATAGCACCTATTCAGAGTAAATGGCCAAAAGTAGGAACGATACTGGTTATCATAAACCTTACACCATCAATGTCAGCCTGCAGTATTCAACATAAATAACTACATAGAAGAGGCTTGTAATATATATGAATCACTGGGTGTGGTGGTGCTCACCTATAATCCCAGCAACTAAGGAAGCTGAGGCAGGAGGATCACAAGTTCAAAGCCAACGTGAGTGACTTAGTGAGATTTTTTTCTCATAAACTAAAATAAAAAGAACTGGTGATGTAGCCCAGTGGTGGGGCACCTTTTGGTTCAAGTTCCAGTACTAGAATCAAAATGCATCTGTTAATAACACAATTTTAACTTATTAACAATTATGAGATGCAAAATTACTCAAACTCCCAAATAACTGTAGTTGAGAAAAAAATAGAAATGCCTTTTTTTCAAATTATCTTAAATTCATAGGTGCTACTTTTTACAACCACAAACCCTATTTCTATACTTCAAACTTCATCTATTTCAGCCTCCTGATTTTACAGATAAAAATCTTGAAGCAAAGGGAAGTTGCATGACATACCCCAGACCATGATTCTGACTGGATTTCCCACCTGCTGGCTCTTGGTCCAGGATTCTGGCTGTCAGGTCACCTCCCACAAGCTGTACGCAAAAGATAAGAAAGACAAAGACAACCAAGAATGAGCACTAGGTGCTAATTACCCTGCATGGATGGGAGGGGAGCTAAGCTGTGCACAGATACTCATTTGTAGACAGCAGTCGTCTCAGTCCATTTTGAGTTGCTATAAATGAACACCTGCGACTGGGTGATTCATAGGAATAGAAACTTATTTCACATTATTCTGGAATCTGTAGGAGTCAAGGTAATGAGGTCTCATCAAGATAACAGCAAGATTAGCCCTGGGTTCCAAGATGGTGCCCCATTACTGCATGCTTTAGAAAGGAGGGCCATGGTGTCTTCACATGGCAGAAGAACAGCAGAGGGAAGGGGAGCTCTGCTTCTATCAGCCATTTGTGCAGAGACATAATCCCTTTGGAGGGCTGAGCCTGCAGGATTTAAACATCTCCCATTAAGCCCCACCTTTCCACACTGGTGCATGGAGATTAAGTTCCAATACATGTAGTCCGGGGGACATTTTCAGACCAGAGTGGTACCTAATGGTTGATCCAGGTTTTTGGGTACTTATAGACTGTACAGTTAGAACATTTATAACAAATAGGACTGGAAAGGAAATAGACTTATGGAAGAAGGGGGCACAAGATGAAACTGAACTTCAGTCATCTGTCCTTAACCACCAAGCACCTGTTCATCTGTTTAGGCCTTTGGCAGCACAGATACAGGGTATGTATGCATGGAAGCAGCCTGAACTCCCCCTGCAAGGCTGATCTGGCTGCCCCTACCATTCATTGCATAACCTGTCAACAGCAGAATTCAAGGCCAAGCCCTTTTTATTACCCTGGTTTCTTAAGGTACTGATGAATCAGCAAGTGGCAGGCTGATTACTCAGGCTCCCATTTATCATGGAAGGAGGGGACATTTATATTTATGAGAATTGCTACATACATAGTGTCATGTATCCACAATCAGTATCCTTTGTAACAGTTTTAGCACTGCTAAAAATTCATCGTAATTAACCTATTCAACATTGCCATTCTCATCTCCACCACTCAATCATTGGCAACTACCAATTTTTCCCACCATCCTCACACTTTCATCTTTTTCAAAAGATCCAACAGTTGAAATCATATTATGTACACTTCAGACAAGGAAGTTTCATTTGGTAATATGAATTTAAGATCCACTGGGTCTTCATGTAGCTCGAGGCAGCTTTCTTTCTCCCTTGCTGAATAGCATACCATTACATGGCTCCACAATATTTTGTTTATCTGCTGACTTATCAAAGAGTGCCTTGGTTGCTTATTGTGGTTTTGCAGTTTTTTTATGGTAAAGATAGCTTTTATAAACACCCCTGCTCAGGCTACTGTGTGGACATATTCTGCACTGTAATCACTTGTTAGTTACAGAAATAGTTTTGTTGAATCTCTTGGATTGTCAGAAAACATAATCATGTCATCTATAAACGAGAGTAGTTTCATTTTTTCATCCCCAATATTCTCCCCTCCTTTTATTTCTTTTTGCTGTGATACCCTAAATGTCTTCCAAAGGGAGACTGAATGAGTGGTGCAAGAGAACATGCGATCTCTTCTCAGTCTTTGGAAAGCATCCAGTTTCTCACTTCACACATGATGTTAGCAGTAGGATGTTTGTAAATGTTCTTTCTCAAAACGATGAAGTTTCCTTTTCAATACAAAAATGGGTGTTGAGTTTTACCAGATGCTTTTCCTGTACCCCTTATTAAAATCATAGGATTTTTCTTTTTGGTCTATGGATATAATAGATTACATAAATTGATTTTGAAATGAACTAGGCTTGCATAACTAAAATTAATTCTTCTTGGTTATAATAACTAATCTTTCTGCACATTGCTCAATGTCATTTGGTAATTGTTGATAGTGTTTGGCCATATTTATGTAAGATATTGACTTATAATGTTTCCTTCTTGTTATGTTTTTATTTGATTTTGATGTCAGAATAATGCTAGACTAACAGAAAAAAACAGGAAATATTATCTGTGCTTCCATTTGTTAAAATAGATGGTACAGAACTGATGCTGTGTCATTATCTATGCCATGAGTAGAGAATAAAATGACTAATGGATGATAACTCTCTTCCTTTATTTCTTATACTGGTTCTGTAGGAGGTTAGCTGGATTTTATCAATTTAATCCATCTTTTAAAACAACTATCTTTTGGCTAGTTTATTTTCTCTATTTTTTTGTTTCCAATTTCACTATTTTCTACATTAATTAATTAGACATTTTTCTGCTTCCTTTAAACTTAAAATATACTTTTCTCTCTTGTTTATTATGGAGGAGGGGCTGGGGATATAGCTCAGGGGAATTAGCGCTTGCCTGGCAAGCACAAGGTCCTGAGTTTGATCCCTAGTACCACAAAACAAAACAAAACAAACAAAAAATAATAATATATGGAGGAAACTTAGGTTATTGCTTGTAAAAATCCAGTCTCTAACATAGGCATTTTCTCTGAATCAAATTTTAATAAGCTTTATTTGTTCTTTCATTTAGTTCAAATGCTAGTTTATCTTCAGATTACTGGACACAGGTGTTGTTTACAAGGATATACTTAAGTCTTGAAATATTTGTGGCTGTTCCAGTTATCCTTATGTACTTTTAGCTTAATTCTGTTGTGGTCTAGGAACATACTTCGTATGATTTTGATTAATTTTTTTTATTTTGATAAATTTAATTTTTTATGTGTTTTTTAAAGAAAAAAGAACAACTATAAAAATAAAACAACACAAAAACAATATAAATAATACATAATTTCAAAACAAGATGGTAGGAAATTAACAATAGTTATTATATTATCTATTGTTATCTTCAGTGAAGTTGCTCAGATTACCAGATGTAAGAATGCAAGATTGACCAAATAATTAAAGAGAATAAAAACTTTTTAAAAATCAGAAACAATACAGAGTTAGACTAGTCAAAAAAATCAGGCCCCCAAAAGTCAAAGACGCAATCAAAAAATGGGCATATGTGATGAATACACATTTCTCAGATGAAGAAATACAAATGGCAAGTAAATATATGAAAAAAATGTTCAACAACATTGGGTATTCGAGAAATGCTAATATTTTAAATTTTTATGATGTGATTTGTGACCCAGAAACTCATTTAACTTGGTGAATGCTCTATGTGAGCCTTGATATTGTTGTAGGCAACTGAATTACATAGAAATATTACAGGCAGTCAGACAGGGCTGGGCTCTCAGAGAAGCCAGTAGAGAAGCCAAGATACCTTGCAACTGTGGAAGAGACAGACAGACTTCAAGAAAAAGTCCGTGGACCAGACTTCAAGAAAAAAGATGAAACAAATGCACCCACATACCCCCTAGTGATAGACACCAAGGATTGATATTCTAAATAGATATTAATAGCCTTGAAAAAGCCAGAATCACTAATCCAGCCCCTGTTCTGTGTTCATGCCTACTTGCTACATGACTCAATTTCCCATTTGATCCTGATTTATTCAATTTTATCTGAGCAATTGCACTTATAATCTTATTGGTTGACCATAGTTTTGTCTCACCTCATGCCCACCTTGTGATTTCCCATTTTGTTCCCACCTTGGACCCACCTCATCTTGTGGTTTTGCTCTATAAAATTCCTAGAAAATGCAGATCCCTTGGCAACCCACTCAGGTCCCCTTCTGTCTCTGTCTCAGACAGAAGCTGTCTTCCCCCCAATATATATATTTTGTTCTTAACCTCCAGTGTTCCTAAAATTCATTCTTCAATTTTAAAGAGCACAAACTCATCCCAGATATCTTTCAGGTTGGTTCCTCCATATCATTTGGAGGTCTTCCACCAAGATCACTGGATGGAGGTTAAGAATTTGCTTTTGTTTCATAGACTCTGCATTGGAGCCCATTTAGGTAACAAATTTTTATGCTTCAAATTTTGATATGTTTTTGCCCATTTCTTATTATTGCTTATACTTTGTTTCTTATATAGTTTTGTTAAAATGTTGACAAATCCAAGTTAAAACATGGGAAGGTTATAAGGTTATAGTATTTCGTTAATGGGGCATTTTATTCCGGTTTCATTCTTGTATATGTTGCATTTGAACTAGATATTAAATTTACTGGTATTCCTTGCATGACTTTATTTAGACAGTATCACTGGAGTGAGTAACGTTAGCATGCCCCCTAGTGGACTTTAATATAAACTTCTGTAAAATGGGTCTTTTAAAATCTAGCTCAGACTTTCAAAAATGCATACCTATATAATAAAACACGGGACCCTTTACACCATTTAAAAAGACATTAGGTCGGTGGCCATTTTTAAGACCTAGAGGCCAGGTTTCACTGGGACAGATGGGCTGGGATCCTCTTCTACATTCTAGAAAAAATGTTAGCCTGTTCTGCTTCAGTTTCCTTTCTCTGGCCTTACTCCTAATCTTTTCCTATCTCTTTTTACTTTCCTTTTCAGAGGCATGCAAAATTAGAAAAATAAGAACTCTAGACTGTTCCAACTAAGTGAAGCCCATAAAGAACAAGCATTTTCTAATGCTGAAGACAGGGAAGTCACCTTAGAGAAGGAATACATACCCCATCTCTGGGTCAGATGAGACGTCAGACTTTTGTCCATCCAGGAGACACACTGGAAAGAACTGACTTCTGGGTGACACCAGAAAGTGCTATTTCTAAAAACAGCACACTTATGGGTCCAAAACCTATGTAGCCAAATGGAGGATCTCTGACCTTTCCTCATCTCCTAGGTCTAGTTATCATTTATGTGTATAGAAAAACATTTTGATAATAAGTTTTGGACTTTAAAACCTTTATTGTAAACTTATAAAGTGCTAGGTAATCTTGTTCAGGCTTTTAAGGATTAGAGAACTTTGACAAACAGTGGTTACTCTGCCAGGTAGTTAAACATTCTTAAAGCAACTGCCACTCTTTAAGCAGAGGACAAGTTTCCCCAACATCTATTTCATGAATCCCCATTGAAGCCACTGGTCAATGGAATGTTGACCAGACAGACAGCTGAATTCCCTTCTGGAGAGTAATCTTGCTTGTGTGGGCCAATAGAAACTGAGAACAACTGAGGGGTCATGGACAGGGCTGTTCTCTGGTAGATACCCAAAGGTTCCTCAATGGAAACTGGCTCCTTACCACAGAAAAATCTCCACTTATCTATCATATTTATCTCTCTCTGCTAGTAAACTAGAAATTCTCCCTAAGCTTTTCAGTAGAACCACTTAACTAAGCCTCCCTTCGGGAAATTAGGTGGGGCAGTTTGCAGCAATTTACATTTCACAGCAGCTGGCAGGGAATGAGTTACATCTGTGCCTTACATATACTAACTAAGATTAAGAAAGACATTTTAGTCAGCCTTAACTAAGGTGCCTTTACCAACATGCAAAATGTGATTGCTAGATGATAACATAAGCTTAACCTGTGAGCACGGAGAAATTTAAATAAAACATAGCCTTGTCCTGCTGCTAGGAAAGGTTGCCTTGGTGATTAGATAGATAACACAAGTGTCTTGGAGATTTCTTTACCCTAGGGCCCAGGGTGAAGTTCCTCAAGTCAGTTGTGTCTTTGCTCTATTTCCAGAGGTGATCTCTTTCACAGCAGAGTAGAAAACGTGCTCTACTTCCAACTCACCTTTTTTATAGACGCCCTTTTCCAAAAAATAAAAAGCAATAGTTTATTACAAAGTTATGATTCCATCTTTAGACATTCCTGTCACAAGACAAACTGTAATTTATGTTATGAATATCCAATAGGAGTAAGTGCACAATTCATGAGCTTTCTGGGAGGATAAAATCGCATGCCAGAGAGAGGGTGGATAGGCTGGCTGGATTTTGTCTTCTGCTCTCTCCAGAGGGCATCCACCTGTTCTGGAGTGGAATCTACTTGAGGAATGCCTTGAGGGTATAAAGATCAATTAGAAATAAGGAGAGGAGGCCCAAACTATTTCTTTTTGTATTTTGGATATGAGATAGTCACAGTCAAATTCTCTTACTCCTTTAGAGTGCATCATTAAGCACTGGAAGATGTTTGATCCTTACATTTTGAAAAAGAGTCACTTAATATTTTTCTGCATTTGCACATGACCAACCTACTCCCTAGAGCCAAAAATGAATGCAGAGGGAAATATTCATTATGATGCTATTTTACAACTAGAAAGATATTGTAAAAAGGAAGGAAAATGGTCAGAAATGCCTCATGGTCAGATTTTCTGTGCATTAAGAGGTAGTCCTTATTTAGTTTCAAAATACAAATGTGAGCCACAGGAAAACCATACACCTCAGGTTCTTAAAGCATTCACTCTCCCAGAGCCTGAGACTGCTCCTCCTCAACCTTTGGAGCCTGAGGACAAGACAACCTTAATCAAAGCCTCACCCACCATTACTGAATCAAAGATTTCCCCTCCTTGCTCTTCCAGTCTAGATGATGGGGCTTCTAGACCAGCTGTAATCTAGGCCTCTATGGGACTATATCCATCCTTAGCTGAGTTTATGCCAGCTCCTCAAAGACAGTATCCTTAACAAGAAGTAAATGGACAATTTGGAACCTCCAGAGTTCATGTGCCTTTTTCTCTTAGTGACCTCAGATAGATAAAGTTAGATCTTGGAAAGTTTTTAAATGTTAAGTTAAATGTTAAATTTAAATGTTTTAAAATGTCAAGTACATTGTTAAGTACATTGAGGTCATTAGAGGCCTCACTCAGACTTATGAGGTATATTGAAAAGATGTAATATTACTCTTAAATCAAACATTGACGTCTAATGAGACACAGACAGCACTACAAGCTGCTATTGAATTTAAAGATGAATATCATATTAATAATTCTAGAAGGTCAGAAGGTAGACAGCTAGGGGAACTGTCAATTCCCACTGGACCTCAAGCAGTCTCTGTCCAAGATCCCTACTGGTCTAGCAACCATATGGGAGAATGGAATAGAAGGCATTTTCAGATATGTGTTCTTTAAGGTCTCAGGAGGATAAAAACTGAGCCATTCAACTGTTCTAAACTGTTAGTGATTCAACAAGAAAAAAGAAACATCCCTGTACTTTCTTAGACCACTTACAAGAAGCACTGATAAAACATACTTCCCTAGATCCTATTCAGTAGAGGTACAAATAAATCTTAAAGATAAGTTTATTATTCAGTCACCCTCAGATATTAGAAAAAAATTACAGAAGATAACTTTTGATCCAGATAGCTCACCTGATACTTTAGTAAAAACTTCTTCCTTATTCTATGATCAGGACTGGGAGAAAACCAGGGAGAAAGAGCAAAGAGATAAAAAAAAAAAAAAAAAGGCTGCCTTTTTTGTGGCCTCAAAAAAACAGATCCTAAATCTGATTATCTGGGCTCCAAGAAGAGTTCAAGGACTAGGTTCATATGCTACTGCTGTCAAAAGCCAGGCCATCTTACAGGGACTGCCTTAAGAAGCCCCCCAAGCCATGACCTGAATGCTAAGGCAGCCACTGGAAGGAAGACTTCACTCTGTCCCCAGAGCTGAGACTTATCTTCCCTCGTGGTCCAATAGGGCTGAAAGGCCCCAGAGCACTCTGCCTCCTCCCTCTGGCTGGACTGTCATCTCTACCTGTCACTGGCACGGGGGAGCACTGAGTAATCATGACTATGGAGGGAAAAAATCTGCCCATTGGTGGACATTAGTACGTGTCTCTTTATCCTCCTCCAAACCTGACCTTCCTTCCAGTCATCATTCCTCAATAAGAACATTCATTAAAAAATATATCACTTAAGCTATAACTAGGATAACTCTCTTTACCTATTCCTTTTAGTTATGCCTAAAAGCCCAGCTCTTAGCCTGGAGAGATTTTATCTTGTCTAAATATTGCAATACACACTCAGGTTGCCAATTAATCAAAATAGTGCTGAGACTTGTTCTTACAAAATGAATACATATTGTTGTTCATGTACAAAACTTAAGAGAGTATTTCATTGGTCAAAGTAAGGTGTTAATCTGGTTTTCATGTCATCAAAAATTGAGATAATTATAAAGGGGTCTGAGAGCCAGTGAGTTATAATTTCTATCCCTTAAAAACAATTTCTAAACTTACCTGTCAGCTCTAATACTCATGATTTGTTATACATACTCTAATTTCTCAGAGAATTTTTTCTTGGCTAGAGGTTGCCAGATCCCAGATAATCATACAGATAGAACCTATAACAAATATGCTAGATTACTTTAAGATTCCTTTTACTGGGATCCACTAGATCTTGTCTAGAGAGAGGGTTATATCAAGGGCTTACCAACATCTATTCAGTGAGCCTTAAATGACATCACAGCTGGTATCTGTCCTAAATAGAAAAGATAAAATTAATAAAACAGGTCATCTTCCAAAATCAGATGCTGTTAGACATCCTAACAGCAGCAAAGGGATACTTGTGCAGGTATAAAAACTGAATGTTGTGTGTATATTCCTGATTTTTCTGCTAATGTCTCAATAGTTGTTCAAGATACTAGATGACAAATCAGTGACATGTCAGACTCAAATTCCCTAGACCTTATCTTTACCCTCTTTATGGAAAGCCATTACTGGCTCCTCTTGGTGGAAATCTTTGTTGACTATATTCATAATTATCTTACTGATCATATTATTTGGCCCATACATACTTAATTGTTTCTTTGGCTTTGTCTCTTCCAGACTTAAAGCTATATGCCTACCCAAGAAAAAAATGCCTTATGTCTATTGAGGGTCATTAGACAGAAACTCTGCAGAGTGTCTCTGACTGCCAATCAATAACTATTATTCCTTTCAGCCTGAGTGGTCATCATCCATTATTCCCTCACAACAGTTCAGGTTATTTCTTCAGAGGGGGGAATGTTGCAGGCAGCTGAATTAGATAGAAATATTATGGGCAGTCAGACAGGACTGGGCCCTTGAAGAAGCCAACATGGAAGACAAAATACCTTACAACTGTGGGAGAGACAAGCACTTCCACTGTGGGCCAGACTTCAAGACAAAAGATGAACAAATGCACCCACATACCTCACTAGGGATAAACATCAGGGGTGGATATTCTAAATAGGTATCAATCACCTTGAAAAAGCCAGGAAGAGTCACTAACCCAGTCACCTACGGGAAAAATCCCTGTTCTGTATTCATGCCCACTTGCTACATGACTCAGTTTTTCATTTGATCCTGACTTAATCAATTTTACCTGAGCAATTATACTCATAATCTTATTGGTTGACCATAGTTTTGTCCCACTCTGTGAGTTTCCATGTTTCCCACCTTGGATCTGCCTCACCTCATGGTTTTTCTCTATAAAGTCTCTAGGAAAGACAGGTCCTTGGCAACCCACTTGGGTCCCCTGCTGTCTTTCTCTCTCTCTCAGATAGAAGCTTTCTTTCTCTCAATAAATATATTCTGCCCTTCACCTCTATTGTTCCTAAAGTTCATTCTTCGATTTTAGAGAACATGAACTCATCCCAGATACCTTTCAGGTTGTGAGTTTCTTTCCCAAATATCAATGCATTAGATAACAGGAACTGAAGTAAACAAGTTTTTAATATGAATTTTTATGGTAATCTATGAGTCTGTGTAATATTCACTATAGATATCAGATTCCTCAAGTCCTTTTAGAGTTCTCTTCATTATGTCCATTATTAACTGGGGGCTTCTTTGAATCTTCCTCTCCAGGGCCCTTATATCTGGAAACTCTTTTATCTGTGATTCACTGTTATTAGACTGGAGCCTTGTTAATAAAACAGTAAGAAGGCACAGGGAAGGGAGAAAACTCTATAATCTTCTGATTCAGCTTCATTCTTTTGGTGGATCTAAACCCCCAGTCTGCATAGTTCACAAATATCTCTTAGCCTCTGTTTCCTCCCTTAGGTTCAAGAGGAAGCCTACGTAGGTCTGGAGTTGGGTAAATATTTTTTCTATCCATGTCGTAATATTCCTGTGGTCTTTTACAATGGAGAGTAGGCCTCTGACATGAAGGAAGCTCTAGGTGTATTTCACAAAGTTTACCAACACTGCCCCACCACCTGTAGTCCACAGGGCAACTTTCTTTGCTTTTTTTCTTTTTATGAGAATTTTTCACTACATTTTATGTAGCATTTCTGGGTGTTTTGCAAAAAATATTTTAAGATATCTCAGCTGTAATCATGCTAGAACTATAAATCCCTCAATTTTCCCTCAATCCATATGTATTAAGTGTACACTATGCCTGGTGCTGGGGAGATATCTCACTGGCACAGCACCTGCCTGGCAAGTGTGAGGTCCTGAATTTGATTTCTAGTACCAAAATAAAGAAAGTATACACTATGCCAGTCATAGTGTTAAATCATAGGAATGTTAGTAAATAATAGAGAGGTACCTTTTGCTGAGAATTCATATTTTTGTGGAAAAAACATTTTGCACGGTTTATGGGTACAGGTAAGAAAGGTTTATTTTAGAGATATCTCTCTGTGGCTGAGTAAAAAAAACCCCTCAAACTCAACTTCTTCTACTGTAGTTTTGTAACACTGTGACCCTAAAATAGGAGAGGATTTCTCCCAACTTTGCAAGCAACAATCAATTCTCCAGCAGCTAACAGCTAATTCCTGCAATATAAACCAAATCCAATGCTCTGTGTCTGGAAATACTGTCCAGTCCTACACACAAAGAGCTCAGACTGCCCTCAGTGAAGATACCAATCCCAAGCTAGACTCTGGAACTTCTGGTCAACCAGCTGCAGTTTATTAAAGAGGTGTGTCTTTGTGGTTGAGTAAAAAAAACCCAAAAAAACCAAAAAAAACCGCTTTGTTATGAAGAAAGCTCTAAGTGTATTTTGCAAAGGTTCCTAAGTTTCTCTTCCTCTGTCTCAATCTAAATTTCTAAAGACCTCAGGGAGACATTTATGTACATTTACCAGCTTATTATTAAGGATATTGCAGATGATGCTGAAGAGGACCAGATGAAGAGATAGGACAAGGTAAGTCATTGGGGAATAGAACTCTCACCCCTTCTTGGGGGACGTCATTCTCCAGGACCTCTGTGTGTCCTGCTCTCCAGAAACTTCCCCTAGCCTGTCCTTGGGGCCAAGAAGGAGTTTCATTACGCAGGCATGATGGATTAGGCCACTGTCCACTGGAAAGCAGCTTGACCTTCAGCCCCTCTTGCCTTCCTGGAGGTTGGAAGTCTCCACTTTCTCAGTACATGGTTGGCTCATTGATCAACAACCTGCCTCATCTGGGGACCTTGCACAAAGGCTTTCCTTCTTATAAGAGCAGATGTGATTGAAAAGATCTTTAACGCTCTGAAGCTATCCTGGACCTGTTTCAGGAAACAAGGATACAAATCCAAATTTTTCACACACAGTATTCCTACTGCTCCAGTCACGTGGGAAATACCAAGTGTTACAAGAAGTATGAGCCAGTATTGTAGGAAAATACCTCAAAACTACACAGGTAGTGTAATAAAAATACTTGGTGAATGTTTAAGTTTATTTTTAAAATCATTAGTTAAAGACACCTTGCCATTAAGCTCCCTCAAAATAATCTCCCTTATTTCAAATACATCTATCCCAACATTCTTACCACTTTCTGAAGCAGTTCTAGAAGGCTTCTCCGGTTACTGTCTGTATGAGGTGGGATCAAAGGCACACTGAACACTGCTGCCGAGTGCCACGGAGAAGAAAGGCCGGCTTGTAAACACATGGCACTGTCTTCATCCACTTTTTTCACTGAATCTGGTGCTATGTGACTTCTGGATTCTCTCCAAGGCGAGCAGACCACGAAAAGTAAAAGGTTTGGTTTTTTGAATGGATTCAGGACATGGATGCAGCCCCAATAACACAACTAAAGACAGGAAAGAGGACTTTGAGAACTGCTGCTAAAAGTGGCCAGAATGACAGGGCAAGCATGCATGAAGGGAGGGCAGTATTTTGAGGGAGTTTAGTGGCAATTTGTCTTTTAGGGTAACAAACTTAAAATAAAACTAACATTCACTGTGTTTTTCCCTCACACTGTTTTTTTTTTGTGTGTGTTAATGTCACAATGGCCACCTGCCAAGCTGTACACACTTCAGGGGTGCTCACTACAGGCTCAGACGCCTTGATTGGCTCTGATCTCTCTGGTCGCCCTGGCTCTGATCACACAGGTCAGGACTCTCCATGGTTCTTCCAGTTCTCAGACTCCCAACACACATCCTCCATCTTCCTCCCACTTCTTAGGCATCATGGCCTTAGCCTGTTCCATGCATATGTGTAGGACTTTTTCATAAATTAGCAGCAAACTTTCTAGGGCTGGGGATGTGGCAGAGGGGTACAGTACTTACCTGACCTGTTTGAGGCCCTAGGTTCATCCCAGCACAACAAAAAGTAATAAATACTAAATTTTTAAAAAGATTTCTCTTACTTAATTCCTTAACATATTTGAGTTGTCTTACCTATAAATTTATGGTATTTTAGTTTTTGAAAATGTTGACACACATTCTTGTCTCCCTCAAAATGCTTAAAAATAAAGTAAAATTTGTGTATAAATCTAACTCTGCTAGTTGTAGGGAGCCACTGCAGCAGGTTATCAGTCAAGCAGTCAAACGACCTCAGTATTGAAAAAGGCATCCTGCCGGACAATTACAGTCATTAGTCTCTAGGCAACATGACCTGCCCATGATACTAACTTTGCAAGTGTGTAAAATAAACGCCCTACTGTGGAAGTCGGTCCTCCTGCTCGTCAGGCGGGAGGTGACTCCCCTGACCCCAGCTCTTGTCTCTCGTCTTTATTTTTCTCATACCCACCGCCGTTTCTCTCCAATGTACAACGAGAGGCCAACTGAAGTTCGCCACAGCTAGTAAGAAGATGATAGACCATAGATATATTCTCAAATATTTCTTTTTGAACTATTTCAGTTCATCTCCTGATAGTCTGTGCTAACTTGGTATACCAAAGAGGTACCCTTTGCTGAAGTTGTAAGTTCAGGCAAACTCATACAAAGAGATTTAAGAATTGAAAGTGTGACTTTTTTATCCAGAAAATGAGCCTATTTTTCAGGCTTCCTTTAATTAGTAGGAAATCACACTCTTTCTATTTACTGAGTTTTGTAGATTAAGGAGCAAAGTGATAAAGGGAAGCTAACTGAAAGCTTTGGTTCCACTTCATCAAATTTAATTTTAATTATGAGCAGTTCATCAAAATAAGGCCCTGGAGGAAAGATTCTGCAACTGGGATTTCTCAGAAGAGAAAATAGAAGGCACAGAGGATGTGGGGATGTGGTGGAAGTGAATGTGTACAGAGCCTGTAGGAGGAGTGGACCTGCCCAAGGCTCTGTGAAACTTACACTGGATTTACAGACAGTTCCTTTGAGATTCTCACTGAATTGTAGAAGAATGTCACATGAACTAACTTGGCATGTGGAAGCTGCATCCACATTAAAGTCCCACAGGCTGTTTAGCTTTGGCTGAATAAAATGTCAGGATTATGGAGACGTAGAATATTGGAGGATAGCACAAGGTCAGCTGGACTTACCTCGGCTTGTCTCTTGCTCTCCAGTACTTACTTTCAGCCTCTGCATCTGCCCACAGAGTTGTTAGGTAAACATCTCAGAATGTGTCGTTAACCTTAGCAGACCTCTAGCTTCCATCAACCTAAAATAAGAGTGCTAGAAGGTAACATCTGAAACTTATGGGGAAGATTATCTCACTTGGCTGTAGCCAACCCAGTGTCATCACTATTGCATTGTTCAGCGTGTTGAATTAGGGCTTTCTTTTGTTCTGTAACTATAAAAGTTCATGCAATCTCTTCCTCTGAAGAATTTGTGTTCCAGAACTAAGCTCAATCATGTGTGGCTCAGAATAAACTCTTCTTATTTCTTTCAAAAGAGTCATTTTTGTGTAAATCGTCCTCAAGTCATAAAATTACTCTAAATTTTATACCCATCTTCAGAAGAATTCTGCAAGGTGAGTACTTTTATCTCATAGTAGAAGCTGAGGGAATTCCCAAAGATACCACAACTACTCCATAAGTGAACCAGGATTTTTACCAGCATTGCCTGACTCCAAGGATCAAGACCAGTGGTTTCTGCTGTCTTCCTCACCCTCTTCATACTCCCTGAAAACTACAGAGTGGCTGAGTGTCCTTCCACAGTGAGTACATACCCCATATCTACTGATGCAAGTCTTTCTGACTATGCTGGCACCTCTGCAGGTCAGTTCATAGTCCTGGAGAGCCGGCCGGGGTGGAAAGCTGCTTCAGCCTTGCCTCTGTCCCCACCCTTCAAGAAAACAGTGACACATGTCATCATCAGTTACTGAAACTCAAGAGGAGAAAAAAAAATCTGAACATTTCATAAGGTTTCTGCTCCCTTCACAGTGCAGAATCGTCAGCTTCCAGAATAATGGTGACTGGGTGAAAATGCTTCTTAAATTCAATACCTAGCATCAGCAGATAAAGTTATAATCAAGTGAAATTAAGGTCAATTGGTTAATACAAGTAACTTTGAAGAAATTGACACACATACAGTTTCCTCTGAGTATTGTTTGCACACATCGATGCATATATTTATTCCTATTCCATTATAAATAATTGGTATAATTTGAATGCCATAGTAATTTCTCAAAGAATTATTTTATTGTAGGTCAGAACCTTTTTTCCTGGTGTTAAAAAAGTCTGGTTATACCATTTTTTACTAGTTTCAATTCCAAAATACTATTTAATTGACATTCTATGTCTTCATGCTTTCTGCTGGTGCTTGGCTTCGTACTGTCAGATGCTGGACTTTGTATTCATATATTTTTACAAAAGCCTGAACTCAGTTTTTTTTTTGGTTGTGAGTTATTAATGCTGGGCACTGGTGGATGATGAAATATATAATTTAGTTACAAGATAATGGAGACTTTGCTAAGAGTTCTATAATCCTTCTGTGAAAATTAATGCTACACAATGGTGAAGGACCCCTAGGTCATGGAGTCTGCAAGTAATCTACATGGCTGAGCAGCAGCCACCTGTGGGACATGGGGCATGAGGGCTCGGAAACACTCCCGGAGTGTGGTGGTGCTCATTTGTGTAGCTCCGAGCATCCTTCTCTGGAGATAACCCATTAGACAAAGGTTCCCATGCCTATGGCCACAGCCCTGTTTCTAGGGGAATCTATGGGTATAAGGTCCAGTCCTCATCCAGATGAGAAGAGCTATGAGAAGCTTCAAGGCTTCCCTAGTGGCCTGTGAAGGCCTTTGTTCAGATAAAGCACAGTCTTCTGCAGTCCTCTGCCCAATCCCGCATTGCCCCGAAAATTCACATCCCTGTTCCTTAATCTAAAGGCAGGCAAATGAGGACCAACAAATGCAGAAAAAACTTTCCTGGAACCTCTCTTGCCTAACTGAGAGTGGAGAGGTCTGAGAAATGCAGCCTGCCCTCAATCCCCATGGCGGACGTCATGGCTATCGGCAGGGCAGCCCAAGATAGCCTGCACAAATGACCATTATCTTCCAGTAATTTCAGCGGTATATGTACCTCTGCAGCTTGCCACTGGCAGAAACTCTCTGTCTCTTTCTTTGCTTGTTACATCTCTACAAATTTTGTTAAGATGTAACCAAGCCCCAGCTCTGATCCTCCTTTGAGGTCACTTATCTCTGATTGGCCCCCAGTCTACAAACCCTGCACTGCTCATAAACTTCTGTTTGGTGTTCTTGCTCATCAGTCTTCTTCCAGTCTGATTCACAGATCCCCATATAGAGAACCTACAGAGAGTAGAGGAAAAGTTTTTCCACCTTTGTGGAAAATTGCCTCAATTTTCAGCATGTATGCCAGGTGCCTTGGCATGGGGCACCATGCTCTGAGCAGGGAATGCAGACAGAAATGAGGCCTTCTTGTTGCCCTAAAAGAGCTTAAATTTGGGGGTGCAAAATTCACACATCCACGCCCACAATTTGCTTTACCTTTCTGCCCTAGACACCACCCCAACTTTTTTTGCTGCCTAAAGCCCTGGTCACTGCATGTTCCATGAGGGTGCACATACTTGTAACTCCCCATTGTCATCCTGCTCCTGATGGCAGCCCAGCTGCTGATAAACCTGTCCCTCCTTTCTTCCCAACCTTCACATGGCTTGTAACTCTCAATAATCTTTGGAGACGCAGAATGGCAGCAGTTGTAACACTAGATGAAGGGAAAAGAAAGCCCGGTTAACAAATGTGAATGCTCACTGAGCAGCCCCTCTGCGTCTCCACTAGAACTGCTCTGCTGCTACAATTTCCATATATGTAGTTTTCCTCAAGCAATACTTGTTGGAGGAGGAAAGCCTTCAAAATTAATTTTTCATATTTTATTACAAGTTAATTTTTAAAATACCTTTAATGTGCAACACAGTACTTCACTATCATTATTTAGTAAGTGGATCATGGACAGGTCTAAATGTCCCAAACCCTGGAACACACACTATCAGGTAGGCATGCAGGGATGTGCACACATGTGTGCATTTAAACAAAGCAAATAACTTTACTTTTAATGTAAAATGGTTAAAGCTTACAAACGATTTTAGCTATTATAATTCTTATCTAGGATTAGTAAGTCCCCAGTTTATAAAAGAAATACCCTTTCCTACCTGGTTCAGTAATATGAGAATCAAAATACTGGAAGAAATGAATTTAGGCCAATTCACTACAGTCCCACTTGCCCAGGTTTGAATCCACCTTGTACAGTGACCAGCCATGGGGTCTTGGGGAAAATTTCTAGCTTGGTGGTGCTGGGAGAGACCATGTGATTGCTCTAAACCCAAATTCCCCCAAGTTTGGAATGCATGTTTAGAGCCCTGCCTTCTAGCATTCCAGTAAGGATTAAGTGATTGACAGAAAAAATAGCAAGCTTTTGAAAGTGTTTTGGCTTGTGGCAAGTGGTCTGCAAATGGAACCCATTTTATTTAAACTGAATAGGTTTACAGTTTTACATTTCAAAGCAAAAAATATATTTTCATGTCATAGCAAAATAGTACTATTTCCTCCCAAGCTTCACCACTGAAAAGGCTGCACACACAGATCCATCTTTTTCCATTAAATTATGAAGGTCTGTAGATGATAACAATTATTCAAGGTGGGCATCAGTTTTATCGCCACCGGTGACATCTCTCCTTAGGGCTTCCAGTCCTGGAAACATTCACTTAGTATTTCATTTACTACAAGAATATCTCACACTCAGGGCCACTATGTTAAGAAAATGAGTCAATCTTTGCCTGTGTAAGTGCCTCTCTTTTTTGGGAACTTGTTAATATTGTGTTGTAGCATTGTGAGCAAAGTCATTGTTCATCTGTGATTTCAGGGCCCCCTAAGTCTTCAAGCACAATTTAGTATACATTGTGAGATACTAAGGGGATGGAAACTTAATTAGTTATAGTGTATAGAGGTGAGGCATTTGAAAATTTATTAAGGTTAGATAAAGTCATGAGATGGGGCCCCCATGATTGCTCCAGAGTAGACACACACACACACACACACACACACACACACACACACACACTCCCTGTCTCTCCCGTCATGCAATGTTCTGAGCCTCATTCAGATACTATAAGCAAGAAGGCCACCACCAGAAGAGGCCCCTGCCCCTTTCACCTACGGAACTGTGAGCCAAAATAGCATTCAGTCCTTCAAAGTAGCCACTTCTAGAGTTCTACAGCAGTGTCTTAATTACTTTCCTCTTATTGCTGAGACAAAATACCTGACACACAAAGTTAAAGGAAGAAAGGTTTATTTAGCTCATAGTTTGTGGAAGTTTCAGTCCCAGGTGGGTGGTGGAAGACAGCAAAAGCAACAAGAGCAAGAAGGAGAGGAAGCAAGCTTCCTTTCCTCCCTTATATTGTAAGCAGGTAATCCACACTAGGGCCGATGTAGCACTCACACCATATCCCTGCCTGCCTCTTGCACAGGCTGAGGATGTTTACAAAGTGAGGACCTCAGACCCCTGCTGAGTTAGCTAAACTTCTCAAGTTGAAACAAAGAATCAGCTACTGCAACATCCTAGAGCATAAACAGTGACCCAAGAGCATGTCCTCTACACCCTTGGATGTAGAAAGGCTCAGTTACTTAGTTCAGCTTCTGAACTTCTCAATTTAACACAATGAATCAATTATAACAAGAAGCAGTGAAATATGAGTGAATATATGGGGACCTCTCCCTTTTCTGATTACTTATGCCCTTGACAATAGAGTCTCTGGTGTCCAACAGTTTACTCCAGTCACTGCATGGGTAAGATTCACATTATCCATGACCACCTTGATCATTCAAGGCTTTCAGATCATTAGAGACTGAGTTTTCCAACTCACTGAATTTTTGGGATATACATATAATTGGTTTGTAGAGTCATGAATGTTCTCAATTTTGGTATTCAGGGCCCAAAGAAACCTATGCTTCTCAGGTAAATGTCTTAAGACATTTATTTCCTTGGGATTTCCTTAATGTATATTGCGAGAGTCACCAAATTTGCTGGCCTTTGTTAAAATGATGAGCCCTATCAGATAAGCACACATACGCACAGCAGCCTGATGATCAAAGGTCACAAAGCAACCTTGACCCAAGATAATTATTTTCTTGGTAAAATCCCATAGCCTGTAAGAGATGGAACCATTCTGGGCTAGTGCCAACTGATCCCTGTCAGATTTTACCCCATGAAAGGCTGTCCTCTATGATGCAGCTCACCTACTTTTTCCTAACATATATTCCTTTTGGCTCTATGATGTTTTGGCAATTTAATATTTCTCTCACATTATTCACTTGCCACAAGATAAAGTATTAATTCATGCTTTTCCCTGAAAAACTGGAAGTCAATTCTAATGTATTATAGATAGATATTTTTGACTAGGTGAAAATCAGATATTGTCATGTAATTGGACAGTCTCAAAAAGTGATTTTTGATAAGTTCATGGTATTTTTAAAACCTATAACTTCAGCTGTCTTTCTGGTAGTTTTTAGTATTTCATGGTTTATCCACTTTGTTGAGATTTGTTTTTAAAGTCTTTATTTCTCTTCTCACCATGTTTCAATTGTGTAGTAAAATAATTATGCCAAAGGATAAGTAGCAAATTATGAAAATCAAATCCATTAATTTGGCAGATGTTTGCAAAACATAGGCTCATCTTTCACAGTATCCATCCATGACTACTGGGTATGGACAGATAACCTGAGCAAAGCCTATGAGATATTTTTAGACCTCTGTGACCGACACTCAAGAAATCAATAGATAACTTGAAGGAAGCATGGAAGAGGCTTGGCAGTGCTGCCTGTCATGGGGAAAGGATGGAGAGGCTACCTTACTTGTTCTCAGCACATACCTCTCTACTCTGAGAAGAGTCAGAGAGATCTGTACCAACAGACCACTAGTTATAGAGATCCAGGCAACAGCAAGCTTTGAGAAGCAAACCAAATCCATGAGAGAAATCAAGAGAACCCAAAGAAGTCCATGTGAAGAAAACACTAACCACAAACACTAAAAATAGGTAAATCAGGAAATTCAGACGGTTTAAGAAGTGTTCAAGAAGAAAATGCCACAGTCATAAGAAAACAAAAAAGATACTTAAAAATGAACCTCTAATATTCATAAAATACACAGTTCAGTAGTTAAATAAATGAATGGCTATGTATTGAATTAATATTTAGTACAAGTCATAGAAAGAGGCCCTGACTGACAGCTCACTTTAAAATAACAATACTTTCTTTGTCCCATGACTCAATTGTATTAAACTTCTGCAAGTGTTCAAACTGATTGTGTGTGTGTGTGTGTGTGTGTGTGTGTGTGTGTGTGTGAGATCAGGGAATGAATCCAGATGCTTCTCACTGAGCTACATCTTTATCCCCCTTTTTCTACTGTGAGACAATTTCTCACTAAATTGCTAAGTTGCAGGCTGGGCTTGAATTTTAGAGTCTTTTACCTCTGCCTCCCAGAGACATGGGATCACAGGCATGCCACCATACCCAGCTGTGACTTTTGAAATTACTGGGGGTGCACAGGAAGTTGCAAAGTTAATACAGGTAGTTTCCTTGCACCCTACTCTAGGCCCCCATGTGCTTCTCCACGATAATAGCACAGTGTCTGAGCAGACACTTGTCTGAGAGTGTGAAGGTAAAATATGGATGTATTGCTCTCTGCCACTTTTTCCATGTGTGCGTTCACACACCCACCAGTGTGCTCAAGATGCAGAATGGCATGATCACTGCACAGATCTCCCCAGTACTAAACCATCTCAATTTTATGATTTATCTGTTTTTAGTGTTTCTGGTTAGTGTTTTCTTCACATGGACTTCTTTGGGTTCTCTTGATTTCTCTCATGTGCTTCATGTTACCTATCCGCCCCTTCTCTCCACCATGCCTCGCACCTGGGGCACACTAATTTGGTCTTCACATCTACCATTTTATTATGTATAAATGGCAAGGAAATCAAATCATATAGTGACTTTCCCAGAATAGTGGTTTTCACCTAATATATAGGACCCTTGAGCTCTATCCAAATCGTGCACATCCATAATTTTTTTCATTTTAGAGGTCAGTAGTATCCAACTGTACAAATTGTTGCCCCAGAGTGTTTTTAATTGTTCATCTATAGAGGAAGGTGATTCTTCCTAGTTTTAGTTGTTTCAAATAAAGCTTTTTAGGACAAGTATGAAGAAAAGATTTTGAATGGTCATGCTTTCATTTCTCCAGCATGAATATCCTCCAGGGTGTGGCTGTTGGTTTTATGCTTAGGTAATGTTTAATGTTTTGAGAGAAACTACCAAGCTCTATTCTGGTATCTGTACCTGTCTTTGTTACTTTTCTCTTTTTGCTGACACAAAATACTCAATGCCCAAAATTAAGGAAGGAGAGGTTTATTTAGCTTATATATAGTTTGTGGAGGTTTCAGGCCATAATCAGCTGGCTCCAAGGCAGGGTGGCATGGCACAGGGGTAACACTTCAAGGCAGCACAAGACAGCAAAAGCAACTAGAGGACAAGAGGAAGAGCAATCCTCTTTTCTTCCCTTATATTGTAAGCAGGCTACCCCCACCCATGGGGTGGATAGTGTTCACATAATCTCCATGCCCTCCACTTGCGGAGGTTCAATATGGAAACAAAGTAAGCACCCTGGCTCCCTGATCACTCACTTAGTTAATTTTCTGAACTTCTCAAAATGACACAATGAACAACATATCAGAGCCGTGCCATAAGGGCATGTCCTTTTCACCCCAGGAGGTAGAAATGCTGAGTCACTAAGTCAAGCCTCTAGATTCCTCAAGTTGACACAATGTATCAACTATAATAAGAGTACAGGTCCTCTTCATACCCATGAGTATGTAGAATTTTTACTACTTTACTATTCACTATAGTACCATACGTGTGGTGATATCTTGCTATGTTTTTGTTTGTTTGTTTTGTTTTTTTGCTATTTTTAAGGTAAGGTCTTGAAATCTTTATTTAGGGTAGGCTGGCCTCAAACTTGAAATCCTTCTGTCTAAGACTCCTGAGTGCTGGGACTATAGGTGTACACCTTGCTATAGTTAAAATTTGCATTTTTACTAATTATATTAATGTTAATTTTTCCATGTGCTTATTTGTTAACCATATGTATTCCTTGGTTAATTTCTATTCATATCTTTTGCTCATTTTTTAAGTTGGAATATTTACTATTCTAATGTTGAGTTTTAAGTTCTTCATATATTTTACAAATTTGCCATTGTTAGGTACATGCTATGAAAATAATTTTTCTAAATCTGTACCTTACCATTACATATCCCAAATAAAATTTCCCAGGAAACTGAAGAGCTTTAACTATGATGAGATCTGATACAACAAATTTTCATTTTTCATGGATCATGCTCTTTTGGTATGACTATTTTATATTACATTGTGAAAGCTTTACAGTTAATTCTTTATCATTAATTTTGAATTAATTTTGTGTTTCAAATTATGCTACAAAGCTACTGTGGGAAAATCAGCTTGGTACTGGCAAAAAAATACCCAAGGACAACTGGAACAGACAAGAAGATACAGGCACAACTACAAACACACTCAGCAACCTTATCTTTCATAAAGGGCCCAAACATATTTACTGGAAGAAAAATAGCCTCTTCAATAAATGGTGCAGGAAAAACCAGCTCTCTATATGCTGAAGACTAAAACTAGACCTGTGTCTATCACCATGCACTAAACTAAGTTCAAAATGGAAAAGAGATCTAAGTATTAAAAGAGAAGCATTCAACCTACTGGAAGAGAAAGTAGTTAGAAATCTTGAAGACATAGGGGTAAACAGAGAGTTCATGAACAAAACACAAACTGCAAAGGAAACACTGCAAAGAATCAACTAGGATCTCATCTTATTAAAAAAAACTTTTTCACATCAAAAGTAATCATCAACAGAGAGAAAAGACAACCCACAGAGTGGGAAAAATTTTAGCTAACTGTCCTTCAGACAAAGGGCTTATATCTAGATCATATAAATAATTGAAAGAAATCGGAACCCCCCAAGTTCCAAGACCCAATCCACAAATGGGCATCTGAGATAAACTCATGGTCCTTGGGCTGGGGATATAGCTCAGTGGAATAAGCGCTTGCCTAGCAAGCGCAGGGTCCTGAGTTCGATCCCCAGTACCGCAAAAAAAAAAAAACAAAAACAAAAAGAAAACAAACAAAAAAAAAAACTCATGGTCCTCAGATGAAGTAATACACATAGGAAATAAATGTATGAAAAAATGTTCAGCATCGGTAGTCATTTGAGACATGCAAATTAAAACAATACTGAGATTGCATTTCACCTCAGTAAAAATGGCTATCATCAAGAAATTAACTAATAACAAATGCTGGAGATCCCGTGAAGAAAAAGGAGCACTTCTCTACTGTTGGTGGGAATTTTAGACTGTTGCAACCACTATGGAAATCAGTGTGGAGATTCCTCAAAAAACTAGGATAAGAGGTCCCATTTGGTCTAGTTATTCCCCTTCTGGATAATTTCCCAGAAGAACTGAAAACATCATACTATAGTGATATCCATGTGTCCATGTTTATAACAGGACAATGTGTCATAGCTAAATCTTGTCAAAAACCCAAATGCCCATCAACTGAAGAATGTATTAAAAAGATGTGGTATTTTTATGTGATGGAGTACTATTCAGCTATACAGGACAAACTTTGGGCATTTATATGGAAACTGATGCAACTTTGAACCATAGTCATAAGTGAAATAAATCAGACTCACCTGTGTAAACATCATATTGTCTCCTTAGTGTAAGAAGCTGAAAGAGTAAGATCCAAAATGTACAATAGATGTAGTGAAATGGGAAGAAATTGTTCAAAAGGAAAGAGACACTGGAATGTCGAAAAGGAGGAAAGAAAAAGGGAAAAATAAACAAATATCTTTTATAATATATTTCTTTATTTTTTCAATTTTTTATTTTAAAGAGAATAAAAATTTTTAAAAACATTAAAAACAATACAGAATTTCAAAACAAGATAATAAGAAATCAAGAATTGTTATATTGCATGTTGTTATCTTCAAAGTAGTTGCTCAGATTACCAGACATAGCCATGCAAAAGTGATTAAAAAATTAAACATTAACTATTCCTTTCAATAAACCAATAGAAGTTAGTACTACAATTATCTTTTCTATCTTGTGTGTGTGAATATATATATATATATATATATTTTGCTTTCTCCTTCCTTTCTTTTCTCCTTTCCCTCATCCCAGTTATTCTTTCTTTTTGAGCAGCTTCTTCCCCTTTCACAATATCTATTGTAACTTTCAGATTTCATTTGAATTTCTTACACTAGGAAGACAATACGATGCTTACACATGCTGGTTTAATTTATTTCACTTTTGAATATTGTCTCTAGTTGCATCCATCTAGCTATAAAAACCTCCAGTTTATCTTTTTTTATAGCTCAGTAATACTCCATTGTCTAAAAATAAAGATAGCACATTTTTCTTATCCATTCCTTAGTTCACAGGCATTTGGGTTGTTTTCAAGATTTAGCTATGACCAATTATGCTGCTATAAACATGGATGCACATGTATCACTGTGGTATGATGTTTTCAATTCTTCTGGAAAAATACTCAGGTTATTTTTGGGTCAAATGGGTCAAATGGATTATAATATATTTTACATAAATAAATCAATATCTTAACTATCATATATATATAGATAGATAGATAGTCACACTAATTGCCATTAGTTTATTAAAAAGATTTATGCCTATGTTGCTTGATCAATTTTTCATGCCTATATCTTGTAATATGAGCAATTACTTTGAAGATAATAATGTACAATCCTGTTCTGAAGTTTTATACCTTTTTTTCTTTAAAGTAAAGTGATGTATGCAATAAACTTGTATACTATTGGCTTCTTAATTGAAGTTTTTATGCTAGTACACTGGCCTAGCATAAAGATCTTGTATTTTGTGAAATTAATGGACTTTTTCTTGTTGTAGTTAATTGTTCCTATCTTTGTGGATTCTTTGTGATTGTGCATGGTACATCATTATGCTATCTGCACATAGGGAAAGTTTCATGTTTTTATTTTTTAATTTCATTTTTAATTTTTATTGCCTGTATTTATTGCATAAGCTAAAACTTCATTCGTATCATGTTTCTGATTGTGAGGAAAAGATTCATTAAGTTTTCACCGTCAAGTATCCTATCAGAGATGAGCTTTTCATTACATTTGTCATCTTTATCAAATCCTCTCTCTTCACACTGTGCTAAGGTTTCCTAATGAATGAATTTAAATTTTGTCAAATGCTTTTCTCTGAATCAGTTGACATAATTATATTATTTTCTCCTTTCCCTTGTTAATGTGGTAAATTACAATGACTTAGTTGCTAGTTTTGAAGCTTTGCATATCTGGAACAAACCATGGTCATGGTATCTAGGATATAAACCAATATATAGTGATTTTAGGTATTAATGGATTCAATATGCTAATATTTTAAGAAATTTTTACACCTGTATCTATGAGGGGTACTGGAGTATAATTTTCTTTTTATTCTCCTTTTTTTATTAGTATATTTATCTTAATTTGTTATGAAGTTGTATTTTTTCAGATGAATTTGGTTTCCTTTCTTATTGTTGGAAGATTAATAAAATTTCTGTAAATTATTTTTAAGAGCATAATAGAATTTTCCATCTGGGCTTGGAATTTTATTTCACATTTTTTCCAGTTTTATTGTTGAGTACATTTAATGTGAGATCTACCATCTTAAAAGGTTTTAAATATACAATGCAGTTTTGCTATCTATAGGAACCATGTTATAAAATAGATCTCTAGCACTTACCCATTTTGCACAACTAAAATTTTCACCCATTGATTAGCACTTCCTTATTTTCCCCTCTCCCCTGAATCAGAAACCCAAATTCTATTCTTTGTTTCTATGAGTTTGACTATTTTGTAAATAGAATCATAACATATTTGTCCTTTTGTGACATGCATATTCGTTTATTGAAATGTCCATGAGTTCACCCACATTGTCCCATGTAAGAGACTTCCTCTGTTGTTTTAACAGTGAATAGCAATATCAATTATATGAATGCACCACATTTTTCAAATCCATTCATCTACACATGGTGAAAGGATAGTCTCTCCAACAACTGATGTTAGGAAAATTAGAACTTCAAAGTAAAAGAATGAAATTAAACTCTATCTTACACTATATAAAAATAAACTCAAAGTGAATGAAAACTTAAATGGAAGACCTAAAACTGGAAGAATAAGACCAAGGGGAAGGTCAGGCCAGGGAAAGGCCAGCAGCGTACACAGCGGGACACACTTCCATTCTTTGCTGTTCTTGGTGATTGCATCAAGAAGGGCTTTGCTTAGGTCTCCCACTCCACTGGTCCCTGAAGGCCTATGTCCCTTGGTGCTTAGCCCTAGGTCTCCTCTTCTTCTTTTTTTTTTTTTATTTAAAAAAAAATAAAACTACAAAAACATATTAACAGACACAAATTAGCATAAAAAATAGCACAATCACAACTAATCTATAGACAAGGTGATATGGTCTCAACAGTGGTTATTGCTTTATCCATTGATATCTTCGAAGTGTAAATATATGAACCCATATACAGACATGCAAAATTAGTCAGACAATTAATCCTCTCAACAACAGAAAAAACACAAAAACCAAAAATCCAAAGACAAAAAACAAAACAGGCAAACAACAACAATAACAACAACAACAACAAAAAAACCACCAATAGTTGCTGCTTTGCATATTGATATCTTCGAAGTGTGTGTTCAGGATAACACATACAGACATACAAGATTGATCGAATAACCCATCATCGATTATTCCTTAGCATTAAGTGATATAATACAATAGTAGAACCATGTTAGCCCTCCTGCATATATGTATATTCATATATACAAACATACATTTTTGTCTCTTTCTTTTCTCCTTTCCCTCGTCCTATCTATTCTTTGTTTTAGAACAGATTTCCTTCATGTCTCTTAGTTTATATTCCCACGCTCGGGTTCTTACACCAGTGATACAATACGTTGCCTGCACATGTATCGCTGATTTATTTCACTTATGAGTATGGACTCCAGTTTTGTCCACTTGCCTACAAAGTCCCCAAAACTGTCTTTCTTTATAGCTGAATAATATTCCATTAT